>JANSTQ010137398.1:0-13406 GCA_026167885.1 Bergia puertoricense
TTATTATTATTATTATTATTATTATTATTATTATTAGCGAACAGTCACTCTCCATAAGAATGTTTTGTATTAGCATTCTTGTATGAAGTAATTCTGACAATTCAGTTCACATTCAATAACAGTTGTTCATTTAACAACTCAAAAAGACTTTAAAAGACTCAGTAAATTCAATCCAAACTATCGATAAAACTTGTCTACAAAGCGACGCAGACTGGGACGTGCGCGCCAGATTAATGTTTCCCAAAACGAGCTGATCTTTTTGAAAATTTCCTTGCATTTGAACAATTTTTGAAAAGGACTGTAAACAAGCCCTTTCTCTTGTCAGACATACGTCATCAGTTTTGGTAATGCTTCACATAAAAAGTTAAGATAGACAACAAAATTAACTAGTCCTTCAAATAAGTAGTCTCCCAAAGATAATGTTTCGTATTAATAGTATAAAGAGTAAAATAGACAATAATTTATTTATCTTGCAAAATGCATTAACCGATAACATAAAGTTTCCACTGGTATCATACCATGTGCAGTTTGATAAACTATAATTAAACTCTAAAAACACAACTAGTTCTTGAAATAAACAGTCCCAGTTTTGTTGGACAGCTTCCTTAGCAACGCAAAGCTGCTTTAACCCTTTCAGCCCCAGCCAGTTTATCAACATCTATTTTCTCCTTATATTATCAAGACAAAATAAGTTCTCTGGTGGTGAGAATAAAGGAATTGATCACACAATAATCTATCCGAGTATGAAAAGTAAAGTTCTCCCAACATATGGAAACAGTTTAGGAGAATTTAGCAACACGTCGTGTTTGGGGCTTAGAGGGTTAAACTAATAAACATTTTCTAGAGTTTCCTTTTGTTTTATGTTTATGGGGACTTCGTGGGCTACGAACAAAAGTAGCCAACGTGCCATGATTCATTAGGGAGTTTAAGCAAGATCTAGGGTTACGTCCAGGAGCAAGTGAACATGAACCAAGCTGACCACCTGGCCACCGTCGAGCTCATTAGTAAAACGTGCCAGTGAATAACACTTATTTGAGGTTATCTAGAGAATATGGACGTCAATATACAATTTGTCTTGTTATTAGTTCTGCCTGCCGTTTGCTAGATTTGCACTCCTTCATGCAAACAACAACAAAAAAGAATCGATGGTAAGCAAAAGAAAAACAGAAAGTTGGTTTTCACTAGACGTTGTCCGAGCCGTAGACGTTACCAGCTGCTTAAAGCCCCTATTGATTGCGGTAGGACTACTAACGAGAGCTTTTCCCTTCTGAAATAGGCACTTCCAGGCACCGTGGAGAGATCAAGAAGAAATTTGTTAAGACTTTAAGAATGCACGCCCCTATCTCCTGTTATTGGAATATACTAGTTTAATTCTGCTTCCTGCCTAATTTAAACTAACCCCAGCCTTACTGGTAAGAGACAAACCTAACATATTCGGGAGTCAATAGTTTTGAACTGGCTTGCCGAAATACATTGACATACAAACACGATTCAATCTTGTTCATCTTTTAATGATATTAAAATACCCAAAACATTTTATTACATTACAATTTTCATTATCATAACGTTTCCTTTCAGCAATTCGTCTATACTTTTGAATCTTTGGACGTTTAACTTTTTACTCGACACCATATTTGTTCTACGGTGGTGAATTATACGAACTGCTCCTCCAAGCTTGTGATGGGGACAGTCAATAGGCGTATGTGTCTTGTGATGGTTATGGTGACTTTTACAGTGGCGTATTATTCTTTTAAGTAGCAAAACAAAACGCACAGTAAAACACAGCAGACGGCAGGGACGGAGATTAGCTTCACGCTTTTTTCTAGTAAAATCAATACTGATTAAAAGTTTTCAACCAAAATGGTACAATTTTATCTCTTGCGATTATTGTAGTACATCTTAAAGTTCTTCATATATAATCATGCCGAGAATCAGGACTTGAGGACAAGAAGGGGGACTGAAAACCACTCATGAGGGTTGGTGCAGCCAATACAGGTATAGTATTTGGAGGTGCTACAGTTGGAAAAGGATTAAAATATCTATTTCCGCCCTCTTCCTGCCCAAAAATGACGGTTTCCATTCCCTTCTACAAAATTTTGCCTTTCGGTTCTATATCTAAAAAGTTGGCTTCCGGTCCTCTCTTTCCAAAAATGTCGGCTTCCGGTCTCCTTTTCCAAAAAATTTGGTTCCAGTCCCCCTTTTCCAAAAATGTCTCGTTTCACCCCAACCCTCTCAAATAGCTTAATCCGTTCCTGTCGGCGGCCTCTTCAGTAAACAAGAGGAATATTATTTCGCTTCCTGCGCCGCATCTCGGACAGCCCTGGTACATATTTCACATCTGTTCCAATAAGTATGAAGTGCTGCGTAAAGAGAAGCAGTAAAACAAGCGGTTACACTCATAGCTCGGATGTGTGTCCCCCGGTCTGAAATCGTATGTGCCTGTGTGTGTGTGTGTGTGTGTGTGTGTGTGTGTAAGTGTGTGTGCATGTTTGACGGGGGGGGAGGCGTTAGTATAGGTGTTTCGATAGAAAAACGAATGAGTAAAACAACGGAAAAACATTTGCACGACCATACATAGAGAGAAATCAAGGAAAGAAGAGAAGATTCTCAGTCATATGAGTACTGAATGGTCATTCCGAGCATCTCCGCGCATGCGAGCACAAGCATTTGAGCACTAAATTATGACAACTGGCGATTTCGAGCAAGCGAGCACCCTTTAAAATTTTGCGATCAATTCGAGCAGGAGCCAATTTTTGCGAGCATTTCAGAATTTTGAAGGACCATTCAAAAGTCCTAGTCATATTTCCAGCCTATCCCAAGTTTCGAAGCCATAACATTGATTTGGTTATTTCGAATCCCTCACGCACTTGCCGTGAACACTAACCTCCAACCAAAGTTAAAGGTTTTGGAAAAAGTGCAGTTGAAATGATTTGAACACTCCATTGATAGGAAATCATAGAAAATATTGCCTTTTCTTACTCAATTCTGGAATACTTCAATCCTCTCGTGTTCAAATTTAGAGACCCTCGTTTCTCAGTAGCTTAGTGGAGTCCCTCACTCAGATCAATTACCCTAGCTATTCCATTGTTACGTCACAGTTTGTTAACATTTTACAACTCACAATAGTTATGACTAATGTGATATTTTCTGCCTTGAACAAAGTGAAAATAGTATTTCCATCAATTTCGATTTGTCTCGGTTGCTAAAGTCTGACAGCTATCGGTATTATTGTTGCACTGTGCGGGGACTAAAGTAAGGAAGAAAATAAATGGAAACAAACTTTTTTGTCACTTGAAAAATGTAACAAAGAGACCGTATCGATCACAAAATCAATTGGAAGGCTCAGAAACTTTTGAAGCTGAAAAACAGTAATCTTTGTTTATTCCGTTGACAAATCTGTGACGTAATACTCAAACATAAAAACTCTATTGGCACTCCTTTGGTAATACATTTTAAAAAATATATCTACATTAAATTAATCTAATGAATGGGTAATTAGATATGTTAAAACAAAGTAAAGGAACAAGACGCACCTTTCCAGTCGACAGTTTAGTGTTAACAAACTGAATATCGTCGACGACTGGCAGAGGAAATCCGAGTGCACCGTATTCTGAAAATACAAGTTTGTTACTTTATATGTCAATATAGCACCTAAAACAAACTAAATTCTCGTCATGTAATTTGAATCAACTATTACAAAAGTATATTAGTAGGAGTGAATAATCTCTCAGCAGTACCAGTACTACAAATAAGAATGAACCTCTTGGCGTGTAAAGTTATTAGAGAGATTAGAGAGATTTAGCATCGCGTATACGGCAAACGGCAAACGTCAGATTCCCGTTTACGTTTCCTTAAAATCAATGATAGAGAGATTTAGCATGGCGTTTACGGCAAACGGCAAACGGCAGAAGTGATCACGTGACCATGGTTTATCCTTTTTTTTGCAGTTTTCCGTTTGCTTTTTCTAAGTGAAGGTACGTAGTTCCGTGTTAGCCATAAATATGAGAATTGTTTTATACTATTCTCGTATATCTATTATTTGTTTATAGGAAACGTAAACCGTAATCTGACGTTTGCCGTTTGCCGTAAACGCGATGCTTAATCTCTCTATTAGGCTTCGCGTTTACGGCAAACGTCAAACGGCAGAAGTGATTAAGTGACCATGATTTCCCCACATTTTCCGTTAACTGTTTGCTTTTTATCAGTTAAGGAAATTTGTTCCGTGTTAGCCACAAACATGAGAATTATTTTGCATATAGCTCGTATACTTATTATTTGTTTTGAGGAAACGTAAACAAGAATCTGACGTTTGCCATTTGCCGTAATAGAGAGATTAAGCATCGCGTTTACGGCAAACGGCAAACGGAAAAGTGATCACGTGACCATGATTTGCCCTCATTTGTCGTTTACCATTTGCTTTTTCTAAGTGAAAGAAAGTAGTTCCATGTTAGCCTCAAATATGAGAATTACTTTGCACCGTTCTCGTGTACTTATTACTTATTTTAAGGAAACGTAAACGGCAATCTGACGTTTGCCGTTTGCCGTAAACGCGAAGCTAAATCTCTCTAATTCTCTCTAATATTCCCACAGACCAATCCGTGAGCGCTCAAAAATAGCCACGCGCGCGTCGACAGTTCCATCGTGTGATGATGTGACGCAAGTTCGTGCGCCTTGTCAGTTCCCCGCGCGGAATTAGTTTCTAAAAATAACTTCACAGGCAAACAGGTTCATTCACGCATATGATACAGTTATATAAGAGAGATTTAGCCTCGCGTTTACGACAAACGGCAAACGTCAGATTCCCGTTTACGTTTCCTTAAAATACACAATAGGTACACGAGAATGGTGCAAATTTATTGTCATGTTTGAGGCTAACACGGAATTACTTACCTTCATTTACAAAAACCAAAACCTAAATCGCAAATGAGGATAAATCATGGTCACGCGATCACTTCTGCCGTTTGCCGTTTGCCGTAAACGCGACGCTAAATCTCTCTATACTCCAACTAATTGTAGTAGCAAGTGGAATGTGTAAAAACAACTTACTGTTTATCTTTTGTTTTAAAGGTTCTGTTAACATGGGGAGGAAGAATCCATTGAAGAACCTGATATTTGTCTGAAAAATAATTCAGTAAAAAATCTCAAAGTCATGATTTTAATAACGACCTTTTGGTTACAAATAGTATTAGAGTACAAACGTAGAAACTAAATAAAGATACTTTTCCACTGCATACAAATCAGTTTAAAGGAACAGTTTCACGGCTGTTCAATACAAAATCGCTGTTTTCCAAAACCAGTTCCTTCCATTTTTACTGAAAGTATATTGATAAAGGCGATTTAGCTTGACAAAAAAAGCCTTTCAACAAATAGAATTGTCGAGGAATGTTGTATTTTAGCGTTATATTACGTTAGTCAATAGTTTATTCTACGGGTCATGATCAACACTAAACTCGCTACAGCAATCATAATCGTAATCTGTTTCAATCATCTTCAAATCTAGGCTATCCATACCAAATTTTCAACGTTTAAGGTAGAATTGTGCTTGAATTATTTGTAGCAGAAGATCTTTTTATATTTTTAAAGTCTTTTGCCAAAAAATGGAAAGATTACGCAATCAAACTTTGAAACAGCCCTTTAAAAGACAGTAGCTTGAGAAAGATTGGTATCATATGGGATAAAATCTCACTCGTAACCCGGATACGTTCATGTCCATAAATGTTAGAGATGCTTTCCTGATCAGGGAGCTAAAATGAGAAGACTGAGGAGGGAGGATTAGAATCAGAATAAAGAAAATCTTAAATTAAACTTTCAATGACTCCTATTATATCTATTGGTTTTTATAATGAAAATTGAAATAACCATAGGCAATTATCTCTGTCAACTGATAATCATTTTCGAAGGTATTAAAAAAATCTTCAAAACGACAATTGGAATATTTTCTGATGACGATGGTGAGAGAAAGAGGTAGCTTATAAACGGGTATGTGCTTATTATTACTATTATTATTATCATTGTTATTATTTATATTATTAATTTGACGAAAAGGAATGTATTAATATCTTCAACGTTGTTGAAGTTGCGAAAACAAAGTAGTAGCTTAAAAACTTCTTTCTTAAACGGTACCTGAATCACAACACACTTAGTTCTACTTTTTACTTTTTTTATACAGTTATTGTGTTTTACCTTGATGTCTCCCATGAATGATTGCTTCACACTTAGCTTCATCCTGCAGGGCAATCATAAAAGTCATTTTAATGGCTAAACTTAATTCAGTTTAGGCAAATGGTATAAAGGCCAAGACTGTTCAACAGTTAACAACATTATAATAACAATAATAATTGAAATAAATTTAATAATAATAATAATAATAATAATATTAATAATAGTAATAATAATAACATTGATAATTTCAGAACAAGTGAGTATGAACAGCTTTAGCTACAGTGCCGTTCTCATTTACACGAATCTCTTCATTCAGAGCTTAGTTATATTGACTTTTTTTAGCGAGCAGGGCGAAAAAGCAAACAAGCCCTCATCTTGGAATCTCGCCGAATCCACAACTCGAAAAGGTCAACAAGTCGATAAGCTGGTTATCCCCGTACTGTCACGCAGTGGTAGCGTGTTGCATGTTTCCGATTATTTTTGTGTACAATACAGTGTCACGTAATTCTGCAAATCCTCAGTTGTTTTACTGTACCTTGACTGCACGTGCTTGCGTAGTGTGCAGCACACCATCACGCAATGTGTTGTGTTACGTGCACATATGCCTGCTTGTGTTCATTATTGTTTACAATGCAGTGTCACGTAATCTTACAATTCTTGCCATACTGTATCTTGATTGCACGTGCTTGTGTGGCATGCAGTGCACCGTCACGCAATGTGCTGTTGTATTACACACATGCTTGAGCCCATTATGGTGGACAAGTTACTGTGCTGTGAGTGGAATGCGTGACGTGCTTACCTGACATTGCTTGCACGTGCAGTAATGCGTCCTTCCTTGACCGCAAAGTTCAAAGTCAAGCTGATATGCTGGTCAAAATGCAAAACATCAGCAAATTAGCACTATTAGTAACATAACACAACCTCACGTTGGAAACAAAGAAACTTTAAAGACAGGTTTTAACAAAAATCTTTTACCTAAAGGTAAGATTCTGGTAAGACAGATAGACAGACAGACAGATAGACAGACAGACAGAGAGGCAAGAAAAGATAATAACAATCGGATAGAAAACATTGACAGACAAAAAGAAATTATGAGTGGTGAGTATTTTGATGAAGAGGGGAATTGAACACTTTCAAAAAGTTCTATTGCGGTATTAAATGTGGCCCCAGTCGTTAATATTTTCTTACCATTTCCTTTGCCCAATATTCTATGGATTATACAATCGTTAGGTAAATGTTTGTGAACATTAAATGCATATCGATCGTTGAAGACTTACCACTTTAAGTGTGAAGGCATGAAACACTGTTCCGTTCTTGCGTTTTACCAGAATGTCGGCATTTCCGACCCAAGTCACATTTGTTCCCATCGGGTGCGAGGAGAAAACAGGTGGCTGTGTTGTGTACAGCTTGATTTGTGCTGGACGGTTGGGGAAACGCAGGTACAGCTATAGTGAACACCGAGAAAATTATTTCAAAATCATTTCATTTCAATCTCCCAGGTTACTCACCTGAACACATAAAAATTTGCGGAGGTAAAATACACACTGGATGTATTAAAAGAGTCTCGCGAAAGGAAAGAACAAAGACTAATTTTCAAAATCAGGACCGTAGCTCCCCACGGCATCAATGAAGTTTTCGTTTACATAGTTCAATTAGATACTCCTAATTTCAACCAATGGCACACGCAAACATTTCGATCCCATATATTAACATCATACTATTTAAACCATGATTTCCCTACAATTCTTCAGTCTGCTCTCACGAAGGGCTAACGCTCGAAACGTCAGCTTTCAACCGAACCCATGGGCGAAAAATACACCATATCAACTTTTGTTGATCAATGACAAATATTCAGCTTAGTCGCCCACGCAGAAAACATTGTTTCTAAAACTAGTTTCCCAGTGCTCACGGTATGGTGTAGCATGATATGATATCTGATGGTATGGCATGGTGTGAAGTAACATGGTATGATTGTTGTGAGTTTAGTGATATATATACTAGGAAGTGCAAAAGTTTGTTCTTGAAGACACCGCTTATCTTCGGTTACCCGAAGTTTTTGAATTTTATGTAATTTACATTGTAGATTTTGGGGTTAAAATATAAAGTGTTGTTAATGGTTTTTTTTTATGTTTTTGGTTTTTGTTGTTGTTGTTGTTGTTTTTATAAGCGGGTAAAAATCTACGAGTCCCTTAGACAGGAGACTAATCAATCACAAGTTCAGGTTCCCCAGAAGAAGCTGTACTCTTTATATACGGCTAAGTTGACCGTAGCAAGTTGAGTGACGCGTTTTGCTGAAGGACTGATCGGTGTTCACAACATTTAAATTATGATTTAACTCCGACACTGCACCGCTCGCAGATATGAACAAACGTTTATGAATTGGTCTACATGAGAGGAATATCAATATGAATTTTGCAGCTATGTCTAAGATGGAAAGGGAAATGTAAGATATAGGGTGTATTAGCATGATATATGCACTTTTGCGTGGTAGATTTCACATAGGAAAACTTTTTATACACTTGTATTAGAACAATCAACCTTAACAAACACAAAGAAAGCCGTATATGTGACAATCTCTTAAGTCACACGGGTTTTCAGCTAATCAGAGCAATCGTACAATAAAAATTATTTTATAATGCTATTTGTACGTAAGAAACACTTTGAAGTACTTACTTGCACAACAAGATACTTAAGTGCTTTTGTATCAAGTTGACGGCGCCTTGAATGTTTTCTCTACAAATATAGTTGCACTAATCAATAACCATACTCCTTATTGTTCAGTCGGAGGTGCCATTCACAATTGCTCTTTAAGGTGAATAATAATAGTAGTAATAATAGTAATAATAATAAGAAGAACAAGAAGAAGAACAAGAAAAATTATAACAATATAGGGTTATTGAAATATCATCGCAATAAGTGAATTAAAATATGTTTACAAAAATTGGTAAAAAGTTTTAAAATCTAGAAGCTAAGTTTACAAATTACTGGACTGTGGGATTACAAGGCACACTATTCCTGGAAACTACTCTTGAAATCGGTAATATTAAAAATAAGGAGGACTAAAATCCATATCTCTTAATCCAGGATGCTCATTTACACTTCGTTACTGGATTCAAACAAAATATGTCAGACAGTTCCAATAGAGTGAAAATATTTAGTGCTGTACATAATTTGTGGAATCCGTTTTGAAAAGGGGAAGGAAGTGCCAGCCTCTCATACCATTCCCTCGTGCCAGCCCCTCGCACCATTTCTTCGTGCCAGCCCCTCATGCCATTTCCTTGTGCCAGCCCCTCGTGCCAGCCCCTCATGCCATTCCTTTGTGCCAGCCCCTCATACCATTTCCTCGTGCCAGCCCCTCGTGCCATTCCCTTGTGCCAGCCCCTCATGCCATTTCCTTGTGCCAGCCCCGCGTGCTATTCCCTCGTGCCAGCCCCTCATGCCATTCCCTCGTGTCAGCCCCTCATGCCATTCCCTCGTGTCAGCCCCTCATGCCATTCCCTCGTGCCAGCCCCTCATGCCATTCCCTTGTGCCAGCCCCTCATGCCACTCCCTCGTCCCAGCCCCTCATGCCACTCCCTCGTGCCAGCCCCTCGCGCCATTCCCTCATGCCAGCCCCTGATGCCATTCCCTCGTCCCAGCCCCTCATGCCATTCCCTCGTCCCAGCCCCTCATGCCATTTCCTTGTGCCAGCCCCTGATGCCAGCCCCTAATGCTAGCCCCATCTATGAGAAGAAAAAAGGTCCATCTATATAAAGTTAAGACGTTTGTCTGGTCTCTCGCGTGATCGACGTTTTACCGGGACCTAAAGGAACCCGCATTCTTGTCTATACTAAAGAGGAGTACGCTAATAGCGGTTTTGTGGACTAAACGTAAACCAGACGGCGACTTTCTTTTTCTTTTTCCTTTGACATTTTTGATTGACAAGCATTGTTACCGCTGTCATTTTGGGGACTACCGAAGCGTAACTTTCGGCATGCGTATAGCCTTGACACTGCCCCTTATATAATATAAGACTCCCACCGTCGGAGGAACAAGAATCTTTAATTGTAAAAAATGTTTTTTTAAGGCGCCATTTTGAAAAATGACCAGCATTTTTCTCTTGGCCACAACTCACGAATGCGCAGTTGTCTCTTCCCCATCTAGTACCTTAATACCACCTATGTCCCTTCCACCTATGTTCGGTCGCACTTACGTAAGAGTCGATAGTGGCCTTAAGACGTCCCTCCTTGTGGTATATACGTGCCGCACTGTTTAACACGTAGTCACTCAACCATATGTACACCATTCTCTTTGACAAAGTCGAGTATGGCAACGGAGGATTGGGGCAAAATGGAGCTTCTTGTAGAAGGCGAGAGGACTGGAACTCACTCTAAAGTTTTCAGTGAAGTAGAGTTAGTAACCCTTTTTTTGTTCGAGAAGCATTTTATATTATAAAAATCTAAGATTCTCTTATAAAAAAAAAAACATTAACAGAGCCTGTCATGATGTAAAATGCAGGAGTTGTTGAATTGTTTTTAAAGCCTGAGCCTAAACACGGCCGGTAGTTACCACAAGCAGGTGATGGAGAGATCACAGACAGCCAAGGCTTAAAATGAAAGCAATGTAACCTGATATTTTTAAATGAGTTCAAATTATAAGACTTTGTGTGGGAATTTCAACAAATGAATTCCTGGAAATGTATTACAAATGAAAAATAACCCTACGTTGCAACTGGAAGAGATACTTTATTGTGTTTGGAGATTCATCCATGGTCTTTAAAATGTCTTATTCACCTTCTATATAATAATATATTGTTTTTGTTATAATACATTATATACGTTTACATGTAGTTCTCTATAACAACATCTTTATATATATTGGGGTAATTTCAACAATCACAGTTTACTTTCTACTTAGGTGTGGTGTCTACTAGCTTCTGCCGAGGAATTTAAATTGTAACCATGGTAACTGCGGTTCACTCACCTTAAGATGAACATCCATCCACTCTGGTGTGAAGACTGGGTTTCTTGTGAGACCATAGTTAATTACTGTGGTATCACTAACTCTGCTGCGGACTTAAATAAGTTGATGGAAATCACTAAGATTGTAGTGGCCAAATCAGTCATCACTGAATTTCTGATCTACGGATAGTTATCAAAAGTAGGGGCATTTTCATTTCTGTTAGAACTTGGGAGTATTTGAAAGTCCACTGAGGCAGTCAGTATGACGAGCTTCAAGCCAAACACCTTTGACATACGGGGAAGAGTTTTTTTGCAATGTATTTTGTGCAAAACATCGGTTGAACTCTAACGTATGGCAGGCTAGGCTATTTCCGTCACAGCTGTTGAAGGAGTTAACTTGGAGGGGCGGTGGGGTGGGGGAAGTGTGACGCAGAATGGGAAAAGAAGTAAAAGGGAACAGGAGCAAAAGAGAAAGAAGGAAGCACGATAAAGAAAATGAAAATTTCATGATGTAATAGTGTATAACCCTTTTCATAAGACTCCCTTTGTCTCCCTATACCACGGAGATTAAAGAACACTTTATACTCAATTATTAAGATTATATAAATCAATGAACACAATTTTAAGAAGAAACTACAAACATTTAACAACCTTCTAAACAGTTTTGAAAACTGACTAAGTATTAAATCTTTTATGACATTGTCAAACACAAGGGTAATCAAACTGTTTCCTTCCTTCATCTTTCAATGTAAGCAAGTGAAAGAATCCGCCTCAACTGCACAGGCTACTTACTTTCAATTTGGTTTCATAAAATGATCATGGTTACTATAACGAAGAACCAGGATATGGAATTATCTTGGCAAACAGTTTCTGATGGAATCTTTAACATAAACTGTCTTAAAGCTTAGATTGAAAAAAGAATGAGGAGTCTGCCATTCCAAGATTGTCTTTTCTACTAATGCAACCACTTTTTCAAACTTTCGTCGCAATTATTACACATGCCGGAACTGTGGAAGCGGAACTTACTTTTGAAAGTTGCCAGCTCACTCGCAGCTTGCCTGTCAATGGATCTTCGCACATCTGTGCAGACCTCAAATGAAAAATATAAGGGTGACGCAACAATTCCCTCTGTCGAAGGACTGACTCTCGAAGTGTCAGTTCACGGTGAAAAACACACTATATCAACTTAGTTTGCTCTGACGAAGGGATAACTCGATTAGTGTCAACCTTCCAACTAACCTCGCGGTGAAAAACACACTATCAACTTATGTTGATCAAACCATACGATACAATGTGCTTGACTAACTTGTAGCTATATCAAAAGGATGAAATTGGGAAGCATTAATTAGCGTTATAAGAGAAACGTTGCACTTAAAATTGCCGGCTCTGCCCGGCTACGACAAAGGACTTTCTTAGAGCAAGAAAAGACTAAAAGACTGAAAGAGAAAGGCTGCACGGATATCGTAGCGTTGGAAAAAAAGTTAATCCCACAGAATAAAATTTATCCACCGTCTTTAGTCTTAAGGTACTTGTTTGTGGTAGGTATAAAATTGTTTTCCTTATTTCATTGAGTATTTTATTACTTTCTGCCAGTAAAGTAGGGGCTTGGGATTTCAACCAGGATCTTCGTTATCCGTTTAGTTCAATAACACTTTAGGTCCACTTTTGGTGTCATTTGAGGACAAATCTAGTGATGGTAACTTAAGAAAAACGAACAGAAGACGTTCGGCAATATTACTAAGCCAATTTAATAATTTATTAAAATCGTTCAGAAACAAATCTAATGAAGAAAAGATTGCAAAGAAAATAACATCTTGACTCCTTCAACAAATTAGGTTTGATTTCAGTTGTGTATAACTGACAAATTACGTAAAAAGTTTTAAACTTGAAAAAAAATGGATATTGTATATCATCTGATACAAACCACACATACATTTTTGAACTGTCTCAGTGCATTTGCAAATATATGAGTAGTGTGTTATTTTATCGAGTATGAGCACTTGAACTTGTCTTACAGAAATGATTTAAGCACGAGAAATCAGAGTTGCGACAGACTGCTCGATACCCCTTATACTTTCACCATAAGTTTGCTAAACTTCTCGTACCATCACCATCACCATCACCATCACATCACCATCACCATCACCATCACCATCACCGTCACCGTCACCGTCACCATCACCACCACCATCACTACCATCACCATTACCATCACTACCATCACCATCACCATCACCATCACCATCACCATCACCATCACCATCACCATCACCATCACCATCACGAACGCTATTGCTACCGCTA
>JANSTQ010137420.1:0-13390 GCA_026167885.1 Bergia puertoricense
AAACTTTGAATGATATTTTTAAAAACAACTCACCATAGGGGTTATTTGGGCAAAATATCAAGAAATCGAAATTTTGGGGAGTGTCGCTCGATTTTCGATATTTACAGAAACCGGCTCTTAAGTTAAGTAATTGTTTCATCTTATACATTTATTTTGAGAATTGAGGGAATTGAATTTTCAGGAATATTTTCGGCTGACCAGGCATGGAATGAAAATGAATTTTGCTGGCTACCTGAACGCACTTTAATTTGCTATTTTATCACTGGAAAAATGACAATCTTTATGAATGCTGAAAAATGATTCAATTTATCCTTCTGCTCCTGAAGGAACGTGGGGCAGAAGTATTTATGACTACGCGACAGAATCTTGCCTATTTCTGAACAGACAAACACGCTATATTAAGAATTTATTAGCTACCTAAAAGGGTTATGGGTGTTTTAAATTGCGGCTGTGCACTGATAGTGTGGGGTCAGTGCAATAAATACAGTCAGGATGTGCGACTCTAACCGGTGTACAGAACCGTTCGAATCGAATCATTCCATCTGGTGGTCGTAAAGCCCAACCTACCAGCCGCCTTTCGTCAGGAGAAATATCTTCTAGTGTAGAGTAGTTCCCGACAAGCCATGACAAAATCGGACTTTGTATGATGGATAAAATATAAACTGTTTTATTTCCAAAAGTCCTGACAGACCTTGTTGCAATTGTTGGCAAGTGTGTAGCTTTTGAGGCGGTAACCGAATATTTTATCATGAGAAACGTACGCAAATTCAACGATCTTTGTGCGTTTACTTAAACGCGCATTGGCTTCGGATTCGACAAAAGATCTGCGACAAAAACTGACTTAGAGAAAGATAATGTTTGATGATTTACATACCCCCAAGAAGGTGGCCTCAGGAAGCCACTTTCATAATACACCTCAGTGGCCAAGAGTCGAGGCCACACTTGCGATAGTTACCCTGTGCTTAGGCAACTACCCTATGCTTAGGGTTAGGGTTAGGGTTAGGGTTAGGGTTAGGGTTAAAGTTAGGGTTAGAGTTAGGGTTAGGGTTAAGTTGTTCAGAATTGCCTAAGCACAGGGTAACTATCGCAGGTGTGGGAGTTCTTGCCTAAGGACAGGGTAGTTTCTCATTTAGTGACTAACGACAGGGTAGTTTCGTTTGTTGTGACTAAGCACAGAGTAGTTTATAGCAGTCCAGAGTAATTGACTAACAACAGGGTGGTGATTGGGTTAACTTTCATATTTTTGCGCCAGAGAGGCCAAAATACAGCAAATGTTTGAGAACTTGGAACTTGACCTCAATGGTTATTGTTTATGGTCACTGGGGCACGTTATGAAAGTTGGTGTGCGCTAGAGATCTCAGATTGCTGTCTTGATTGCGATGAATAATATTTTGCGACATGTGGTATATTTATACTTTAATTTTTTTTGTATATCAAGGTTTTCAATTTTGTGCTGTTTCTAGTAGCTTTTCTACCATATTGTCAAGGTTTTACAGATTTAGCTTTTTTACTCACCTTCTTTTTTATTTTTCTTAAATTGTAATTTCTATACTTTAAATTTTATTTACAAATTGTATTATCCTATATCATTTTGTTTTTTTCCTTGTTTCATTTCATTTTATTTTGCTATTGCCGTCCGCAGACTTAGTTTGTGTAATCTGCTAGGCCGCTGATGGCATAAAATAATTTATTATTGTAAATTATAATTAATCTATAAATAATGTATTTATTATTAACATTACTACTACTATTATTATTATCATTATTATTATCATTATTGTAATCATAATTATTATTATCATTATTATCATTATTATTATTACCATTATTATCATTATTATTATTATTATTATCATTATTATCATTATTATCATTATTGTCATTATTGTCATTATTATTATTATTATTACCATTATTACTATTTTTTTATTTTTTAAGCTCGAATTGGAACAGATTTTGATTGCTGATATGCTGCCAAATGTTTTTTTTAAAAACCAGTGATGTAGTAATTAGAATTTTTTAGCCTTTTTAAATTAGAATTTTAGCCTTTTTTTATTATTATCAATATTAAGTAACATTGTAATAATAAACCTCTGTAAAGAAGTTTTTCTACCAAATGTCCTTTTTAACAAATGATGTTTATCTGTTTATAAAAAAAAGGTTACAAATTGATGTAAATAGGTTTTGAAGATTTTCAATAAAGGTTAATTATTTTTAAAAAATCATTATTATTATTATCATCATCATCATCATCATCATCATCATCATTATTATTATTATTATTATTATTATTAAATATATCTTTTCTAGTCCATTCATTGTGAAGTATGTATATATATCATTTTGTTTCATTTCCTTGTTTAATTTCATTTTGTTTTGTCATTGCTGCCCGCAGATTTAGTGTAGGTACACAATAACATTCAACAGAATTGATTTCATAACACAATAAAAACGTGTTAGCAAAATAGCCCAGCCGTGAACGCAATTGTTCTAAGCGTTATTGATTCGCGTTACCATAGGAGCGCTGGCTTCTTGAAGGCTCCAAGTATTTTGGCATTCTGCCTGAGTCCACAACACCCAGCAAATCGGTTGGTAAGTTAATCAATTGCACTTTCGTTTTCTGCCATCAAACTGGTCCTACTAGATTTGACTTTACACCAATCGATAAGGCGTTTTTAGGCTTAATTTCTGCAACAGTCAAAATCAATGTATCGTCATTTGTTATCAAATTGATTAGGCACCCATGCCATGTTGATTCAAATTACAATGGCAAGCAGTGCAACGAAGCTCCCTTGTCTATTGTGAGCCGAGTTCCCGTAGACAAAAAAAGACTTTCCCAGAGGAAGGCAGTCAAAATAAATCAAGTTCGTATCGTAAAAAACCGTTTTTGACTTTAATGGATAATTTCTGTTCGCGTGATCGTCTCGTTTTAATACTTTATAATTACGTGAGAAAACAATAGATCGGACGGATCAAAAACAAAACAACATAGCTATAGGTGACTGCGCGCCTGATGCTCTTATTTCTTCCCTCAGTTTCACAAGCAAAAATGTTAATACAAGAAAAAATATTAAAGTAAAACTTTGTTTTGCTTGAGAGTTCCCTGCTAAATATGTGCTGATTTTGTGGTTTCTAAACTCGATACAAGCAGATTGTTTGAAAGCGCAGTTCCTTATGTCACATGTGCTAAATGCGTTATTTGCGCAGAAATTAATGTCTTTATTACCTATGTTACCAAGCAAAAATCTGATCTCAACCGAGAATTGACCTTTTCAGAATTCATGGTGTGTTTGTATTTTTGCCAGCGTTGACGTCCAAAAGTCTACATATTAATGAATTTACATCGAGACAAACACGCATGTCTTATTAGCCCAGAAGTAATTACTATCAAATCTGATAAGCAGTTTGTTCAGCATATAACTCTAAGTGACAGTTTAGCATTATAAATGTTTCCACTCGAATGTTCAGGCATCGCCATGTGTGTTCCGATACACATTATTTTTTATAAGGACAATTTTATAAGTACTAAGAGGCTCAAATTTGCCTAAAAGTTTTAAAAAAACAACCTAAGAACAATCAAGGCTCGAATTTCAACGTCAATAATTTTTTTTTTCATGTCCTTGGAACAACAAATTACACAATTCACCCAGAAACCAACGCAGACAGGGTACAAATACGATACAATACACTGATTTTCACAGGAGAAGATCTAACAGAGTATCTAGGAGAGTGTCTGTTCGTTCATTCCTGGCCGAAAACGAATGCTAAAATGTCACTTTCATCAGCGACAGCAATCTAGCAACATTCATTTTAAAATTGAGAGTTTTCCAATTTCTGAAGATTTTTATGTTAATTTATGAACAGGTAAAAGAATACTTTAAGAACAACAGATGCTGGGATTATCGTAAAAATTAAGAACAATGAGGCTGAGCCAACGTGTACTGGTTCTTTCCTTAGTGGACGAACAAAGTGCTACTGAGAGAGTGTGCTTATAGGTTATTTTAGCGACGATATTTAGTATGTGATGAGAAAGACAAACGCGTCTTGGATTGGACTGATTAAGGATAAAAATCTGACTCCCTCTCTCTTCCCTCTCTCTCTCTCTCTCTCTCTCTCTCTCTCTCTCTCTCTCTCTCTCTCTCTCTCTCACACACACACACACACACACACATACACACACACACACACACACACACACACAGACACAAATAAAAGCATTGAGCAGTTCCAGAAAACCTGATGTACCTTGTAAGTAAGGAAATTTGCGTAGTCGTCATATTAGACATACGCTTGCTCATGGATGCAACGATATCTTGTGTGTACGTGTGCATGTGGTGCATGTACGCATGTGTGAGGTGTAAGAGCGTGTGTATGCGCGTGCGGGTGCGTAAATAAATACTAATCAGTAGATAGGAATGTGCTCGACAAAACTATTTTTACCCCTTTACAGGCGTCAAAATCAAATTATATATGGACAAGTTATAAAAAATAACTTGTATATTTCTTGTAAATGCTTAAATTAAAGGATATAGAAATTTTAACAATCTTCGTTTTTGCCCTTGTAGTGTCTCCGGTAAGCCTTAAGCTTGTTACGTCAGAATTCACCCGCGGCCTTATTTACGTGAAATCCTCTCACTCTTCGGCATGTGTATACTGCTTAAGCGTGGGTTTTCTTTTCTGTTTTGTTGCTTGGGGATTTCGTTCACGATCATATTTTCAAGTTTGGACTTCGAAAGCGATCTTATGGGTGAAATTAACCAGTCTGACGTATAAATGCATAAACGGGTATCAGTTGTGATCGGTTAGGAACTCTGAACTTATGTTATTAACGATAATAATAATAATAATAGTGATGATGATGACGATGATGATGATGATGATGATCACAATGATAATGACGGTAATGCTGGCATTGATAGTAGTTATGGTAATGATGATGTTGATGATAATGATGATGATGATGTTGATGATGATGATGATGATAGTGATGATGATGATGATGATGATAGTGATAGTGATGATAATGATGATGATGATAATGATTATAATAATGATGATGATGATGATAATGATGATAACGATGATAACCGCGATATTGATAATGATGATAATGACAATGTAGTTTGTTTTCCTTGTTTAATCGTACAATGGATCACGTACTAAAACTTTCTTCTGAGTCATTTCAATAGCTTACCTGCTGCAGTTTTACAGTTTTATTTCACCAATGTCCGTAACCTGTTCTGTTGTTATCACCATAAAGAATTTGAAAAATGTAAACAACTGTTACGTCATTATAATGAGCTAACTAGACAATTTATATATCATACATTTTATATATTTTAGTTTGGTTTTAGGATGAATAGTACAGAATACGTTTCCCCTAGAAACACTGTCATTTGTTGTTATGCGGTCAAGACTTTGCCCAACTGTATGCGCGCGCAGTTACTAATTTATTTCGTTCGTTATCGCTTTACTGATCTTTGATTCCTTTTTTGATTATCAGGAGCACTGGAAAACAAGTTTTTCCTCTTAGTGGTTAGGTTGTCTACAAATGTTTTACTGATATACAAAGCCTATTGGTCGGTTTCCTTCAAGCATACCAATACATGTTTTAGTTTCAATAGGACACGGTGAAACGCTAGCATGGGGTGCTCTGCCAGTAAGTCCGTACGAGTAAGTAGTAACAACAACACGGTGGCAAAAGAGGAACAGGAAGGTCCGCTTACGGCAAGACAGATTGAACTAGTTCAAGAGTCGTGGAAATGCGTGGAGCCCGATATGAGAGGACACGGCGTTGTATTCTATACCAGGTACTCCATCATTTGACCTTATTGCTTCAGTAGGTTGCGATAGCATAATTTAAAAACAATATGTCACCTTCAAGATGCTCCATAGCCACTATCTTGTTAAACATTCTTGTTTACTTTTTCCAAAATGAAATATATTGCGGAACTTACATTTTTAACTTTTAGAAATGGTGCTTTATCAGTAGCTTTCATTTGAAACGTCCCAATCTTCGTTAGTTTGTCCCCCGATTCAGAATCACAAAACACTTACCGCCATTGGAGTTCTGGCCAACTGTCGCTTTGAACAGATTTATATCCTGATGCTAGAGTTAGAACGCACGTACTAGTCGATACTGTTGTAAATTAAAAACAGTCAATTGCTTAGGCTTAAAAAAAGCTGGAGCAAAATGGTATCAGAACGTACTTTACCATTTGAAAAGTTTGAAAGAAGCCATCATATATTATTGCAATGATTAGAGGTACTTTATAGTTTAAACATCTATAGCGTAACACGTTTTGACACAAACCTCACATTAAGACAAAGACACAGTCGAACCCAGTGTTTTTTTTTCAATTTAGCCTCGTTCGTCCCGTTCCCCTCAATCATTTCTAAAATATTTAATTTTCCTTTGCAAAGCTACAAAGAGAATACTGGTAACCTGTTTTAGCCGCTGTAACTTTCTGGCTTTCTCACATTGTCACCGATCTTTAAACATCCAAATATTCAAAAGTGCTGAAAGATATTAACTTAACATTTTTATAATAATTGCTACACGAAACGTATCATTCCTTTATGGTGACATGAATCATGAATTATTGCGTGTTCTCGACAAGTAGTTAAAAGATTAGGACATTAATCGTCACTCGTCATTATAGGGGTTACAAAGTGAAAGCTAAATGTACGAAGTCCAACTGCTAGATCTGATTATTTTCAAAATACCCTACATGTCAAAAAGAGTTATTTTAAGGTCTGGTATGGCATTTACGTGTGGGTTAACTACAAAGAGCCAAAAGCTGTTCAAAAGGTCACAGTCTTTCATACTGACTGATGAGAGAGACCCACGGTTTAAAGCGCGATGGAGCTCAAATTTCAGCCGGTTACATTCGATAATAAAATGTTTTCTGAACCTAAGAACAATCGGGACTCGGATTCCAACTCGGATTTTTTTTTTATATGTCTTTCGGACATCAAATTACGTAGTTCACCCAGGAACCAACGAAGATGTTGGGTACAAATACAATAGATTGTACTGTTTCTCACACACGAGAAGATCTAGCGGAGTATCTAGCAGAATGTTTGCTCCTTCATTCTAATCTCCTCCCCAGACCTCGTTATTTTTTTCTTAAAAAGAGATCCGGGATCAGTCCCCTCCTCGTCGGATATCTTTTTCAAAAAATCCAAAACGAGATCTGGGGACGATATTATTTTCATTCCTGGCCGAAAACAAACGCCTACATGTCACTCCTTCATTCGCAACACCAACAGCAGTAATCTGGCGACTTTTAGTAAGTAAGTGAGTAAGTGCGTTGGTCGACTTTAACCACAATTGCAGCCAGAGGCTGAACTGCGGGGGCTTTGCAATGTTGTTGGAGGACTTGAAGACAGGACTGCGTTTTACAGGCGCAAATTGCTGCCGTGCAGTTTACAAAATTTCTGAAGAACCTGAGGATAAATGCCCCCTGCGACCAGGACAGGGCAGAACACAACAACACCGAATAGCAACCCTACTCTTATCGATGAGTGTGTTGGTTCTTTTAAGTTCCCCGCTAGCATGACGAGAGACTACACTAATGGCTTAACGTCCCTCTCCGCGGACGGTGTGGCGAAAGGAAGGCCGCACAAATATTCAACCCTCGGCAAGGCCGGGGATTGAGCTCGGGGCCTCCTGCTTGGCAGTTAGAAATCTTACCAACTGAGTCAACCTCGCACATACATATTTTCCAATTTCCAAAGAATTTTATGTTAAGCTATGTGTAAGGTGCAACAGCAGTTTAAGAACAATTGAGGCTCAAATTGTGAGTTACTGTAAAAATTAAGAACAACGAGACTCAACCAAAACCTACTGGTTCTTATTTTTTAAAAATGCGTGTATTATGCAAGTCCCGTCCACTCTCTCTTGTTCCCTCCCCCGCCGGCTCCCTTCACACTTCCCTGTTTGTACAACTGAACGACGTTAATCGTTACGGCTGTTTCTTTAGCGCTGCATCCTTCAGGTTGCGTTAGAGAGCGTTGGCAACCAGTACAATGATAGCCCTGTTCACACGGCACAAACTAACCCAGGTTCGACCCGGGTTAAAACTAACCTGGGTTAGTTTTCGTCGTGTGAACAGTGCTAACCCGGGTTAGTTTTTGTCGTGTGAACAGTGCTAACCCGGGTTTGACTTGGGTTAAATCTAACCCACCTCCAGAGGTGGGTTAGTTTTGAAAAAGTGTCGTGTGAACGCAAACCTTGGTCGAACCCGGGTTCGTTTTGATTTTACGCATGCGCACTTGTACGTTTGCCCATATTTGTGTGTGACACGAAGTCGCTCGCCATTTTTCAGATCAGATTCAAAGCTGTGCACTGTCGTGTTGCAAAACTGAGGTAAAATGAGCAAAGAAAAAGCGGATCGACGAAGACGAAGTTTTTTTGCTGATTGACATTTGTTCTGACGAGAAAATACAGCAGCAATTAGATACATGCTCAAGAAAGAAACCGATCTTTGAAATAAAAATCTGTCTGCATAACTACACCGTACACAAAGCATTCTCGTCAATTCCTGTCCGCCATATGTACGGTCGAATGCTTTGTTCTTTTGAAAACTGTGCATGCGTTTATAAAACTAACCCGGGTTGGCCCCAGATTCTTGTTCACACGCATTTTAAGCATTTGGTAGTGTGAACAAAGTTGAGTCGAACCTGGGTTAGTTTGTGCCGTGTAAGCAGGGCCAATGTCAGCGAAGAAGGCGCACGCCAGAAGTTTTTTTTTAATTTTTCACCGTTAAGCTCAAAACTACAAATCATACGTTTTGGATTCCGTAGAGAAGATGAACGTTAAAATATACTGATTTTAAATATATTATCTGTTTATTAGTTGGATTTCACAACTTGAGTCCACGTAGTAACGTAAACAGTTTCTTCAATTCACACCGACAGTTGATTTCCAACAGCTGTCTTATACTATAGCGAGAACTCCTTCAGCACCTTCTGTCCCGATAAACAGTCTGCATAGGAAGTCTGTGAATGTATGTGGGTGGCCATGAGTTTGTTTTGTATATGTTTTGATTTTGTTATAGAGGCCTTTTCTAAAAATGCTTTCATTAATTGCTTTTTCTAGCAGCTGCTGTGGCCGTCTTTGAAGTAATTATCATGCTTGGGTTGTTCATGATTGGGCGTTGCTATAGGGGCTGTTTCGCGATATAATTGAGCAATCTTCCTAATCAGCTTGGCAAAAGTCGTTAAAATTACAAAATTAACTTTCTGCTACAACTTATTCAAGCACATTTCTGTCTAAAGCATTGCAAATATGGTACAGATGTCTTAATTTCGAAGACGTCTGAAACGGATTACAGCAGTTAGGAGTGCTGAAGCGAATTTAGTGTTAGGGTAAACTAGTAACCAACATCAATTGGTGTGTAATTTAGCACCAAAAGTGCATTGGTCCTTGACTATTCTGTTCGTTAAAAGAGGTGCAATTTACTTTGATTAGACGTGGAAGGAACTGGTTTTAGAAAGCAATAATTTTGCATGGATTAACCGTGACTGAACTGTCGCTTTAACTAGCAATGATAAAAGCCTGCCATTTGATGGCCATTGTTTTCATTTAGACTCGTTAACAAAATGAGTGCATCATTTCGATAGAGCATGAGACGATTAGGACTCACTGCAGAGTTTAACAAGATATGTCGAAAAATTGTGGAAAAACAATATATAGAAAAAAATGTGTTTAAAAGCTTCCCATTTTTGTGGCTTGCGGTATTTTTTGCTGCCAACCCGTACATGCTCTAATATTTTCTAACATTTTCAAAGAAATATAACTCCAAGTGCGTTCAAAACATTTGGTAAGTTTCAACTGTGACTTAAATTTTCAATTTATGGACGCTTGAATCTCGAAGTTAGATCAATGCTATGCTATGCAAACGTAAAGCATATTCCATGACGGCTTACTAAATTCCAACTATTTGAATACCTGTTTATCTAATTACTTTATTATTTTAGACTCTTTAAGGAACATCCTGATGTTCTACAGTTGTTCTCGTTCCGAGATCTCGCTGATGGAGTGGACAACCTGGCCGCTGACTCCAGAGCTGTAAACCAGGCAGAACGCACATTCAAAACCGTGGATGTAGCCGTTAAAAACCTCAATAACCTTTCTGCTGTTGTTCCGACTCTGAAAGAACTTGGTGCAAGACATGCTGGGTACCAAGTGCAAGACGACCATTACGGCGTAAGTTTAAATATAGCTGTTTATAAATAAGTTAATAACCTAATCAATTAATTATAATTAATTAATTAATTAATAGATAAATGAATAAATGAATGAATGAATGAATGAGTAAATGAGTGAATGAATGAATATTAATGAATAAATATTGTTATGAATTAAGTTTGCTTGCACAACGAGAGCTACATTTGGGAAATTTTTTTAAAAATCTGCAGTCAGTGTTTGGCACGATTTTAGAGTTTCAAAAAATTTAGGTGGCACCTCCGACGTTGTGCAAGCAAGTCTAGCACAATATAAAAAGGTCACTGGCTGAACGCAATTTTGTATAAAATGCAGTTAAATGCCAATGCAGAGTATTTTGGACGCCTCGTAAGGTAACCACAGAAACGGCAAATGCAGTAAAAAGGTTAAAAATGGGATCAGTTTTTGTCAAAAAATAGAAACGAACAAAACAAACTGTATTTGAACTGAAAGTTCAAAAGTTATTAGTTTCAAAATATGCAAATACTAGCGAGTAGTAACGGCATGGATGACAAGAAACAAAACATGTACACAACCTGTACCCGCAAGACTTTATCAAGGTCTTTTACAAAGCATGACAGTGGGAACACCAAGGGCAGAGTATAAACTTTTTAACAGTACTACGTTTTAAAATTTACAAGCCGTAAGTTACACGGGTGGAAACTGCCTGCAAAACTTTGGGTTCACATGCACACTCATGCAGGCAAAAAAATGACAAAGATACCTTGAGATGGCCATTTAAAACAGGTAGAAAACAATAAAATAAACCTCACTTGGGACCGCTCGAAGATCACGGCCACTCAATGGAGGCAACGACTTCTATACGTAGAGGGACAATTTAATAGAGTCGCAAATGAAAAATGAATGACAAAATATTTGGGACTTCAAGAAGTGGCTGCTCAATTCAGTAGTCCTATAAGATCCTATTTATAGCTTAACTGCCTTTTATACTATTTACAGCCTGTTGGCGAGTCGTTGATCTACACTCTAGAAACTGGCTTGGGCGATAAATTCACCGCGGAAACTCGAGAGGCCTGGTTGGCAGTTTATGGAATCGTCGCTGACACAATGAAGGCGGGAGCAAAAGAAGTGCAGCAAATGACCGGTGAGGGCAATGGCTCTACAAGGATCCCTAATGCTCGGGAAAACGTCTACCTTAGTCGAACTTACCTCAGTAAAACTTGATTGAATCCGTTAAAATCGACTGCAAAGATTCTCCTAACATCAAGTGTCGAGGTCTATAGCGTTAATTTTGTACGGATATTTCACATTTCCAGACACACCAAACTCATTTAACTTTTACAAATAATTTTAGATGAATATTTGCAGTTGAGTTTAACGGATTCAACAAGAAACGGAGGACCCCCCAAATCTCATGAGCAACAAAAACTCCTAGAATGTGTGTTGAATTCTATCTCGGTTGCGACCGCATGATGATGATGATGACTAACGGATTCAATTGAGTCGATTAAATTGTGGCGGACTGAAGCTAAACGTCTGTCTCAAGCCTAACTTAATTATTCTAAACAACAACACACCTGCCAAACGTAGCGGTTTCAAATTAAAGTTGTTCAGTAACTTCTTTAGTTCTGTTTAGAGGTACATGTACTGCTGTAAATATTCCAAGCAGTTCCTCCTAAGCGATAGGCCGGCCTAGAAAGGATAAGTTCCCACACAGAAAGGTAAATGATTATCTTAAACTTGTGGAATTCAAACCCACAATCTCGGGAACAGATCGAGATTACTCGACCCAATTTAGAATCTGTTTATCTGTTTAATGGGTAACGTTTCTGATCACTCCCGTACTACTTTCAAAGTGCACAGTCTTTTACCCTGTTGAATCAAATCAGAAACAAAACTTGTCAAATAGGTTTTAAACTAGTTCAAGCTTACGCATTAGGTAAATATTACGAGACCACTTTATTGTGAGATCAGTTTAAAACCAGTTTGAGTATGGCTTGATTTTTTCATGCAGATGATTCCATGATCCTTATTATTTATCAAAAATATTGCTGATTATATTTTGCAGGAGAGAGTTAATACGTTTTTGAAACAAGCCAGTGAGTCACATTCGGTTCTACCCGTAGCTAAATGCCGACGCAAGGAGCAAGCTGAGATAGAAGAATCACCTGCTTTCAATTCATCAATTATAACTGCTGAAATTCTTATGTGACAGGAAAGAAGGGAGATGGAAAGCTGGCAACACAAAATATCTTTTAGGCAGATTCTTTTGTCAAACCATTGGTGGGTTATCTTTAGAGGGGAAAGCTCGGATACTGGTTTGTCTTCATATAGGTCAATATATATGTACATAGTTTTTTGGTTTTTTTTAATATAAACTTTATTGATTTTACCGTTTACAAATAACAGACAGTGCTATTCTTACAACATGGGAGAGAAAAATATATGTATACAATGTTGTCAATGTAATTAACAGCCTAATAGGGCACAAAAGACAATGATATATGAAAATTCCTTAGTTTCTGAGAAACTTGACTTTAACTGGCCTGGCAGTTCTAAGTTATCGGATTGAATTCATTTTCCTTAACTAACACGGAATAAAACTATTTGAATTTGAAATGTCTGTTCTATGTCTCAGGCTGCGCTGCTCAGTGTAGGGTGAATACGTTGGGTAATCGTGCAGCAGCATGTTTTTTCATGTGTTGGAGCCTGAGATCGAGAGTGTTTTATTAAGTACTTCCTGAAACGAAGGTTCGAAGGTTCGTTCGGAAACCCCAACGAACCTTCAAAGGTTTTTTTTTGGCCCTCGTCCCAGCCCTAGTATTCGACAAATATGGCTATGTTACTATACTGTTAACAAACCACATCCACAAAAGGTACAAGGTGTAAATACTATGCTACCCCCCTGGCCTTTCTAGGGTTCTTTTCTGGCTGGTCAATAGCCACTATTCTTCTTTTCTATGTAGGTTGTAAATATTGTGCAACTGTAAAATCAATAGGAGAATAAATGACTTGTTTTCGTCGTTGTCGTCGTCGTCGTCGTCGTCGTTGTTGTTGTTGTTGTTGTTGTTGTTGCTGTTGTACGGTACATTAAAGTAGCTGCTGAAAATCGACAACAGTTCTACCGCAACTACTGGGCCGTCGAAAGTATTTTAAGTTTGAGAGGCCCATTTTACTGATGGGGAGGGGGAGGGTTTA
>JANSTQ010137431.1:0-13386 GCA_026167885.1 Bergia puertoricense
AAAATTATTTACATTATTCTGAATAAAAACTAAAAGCTTATCTAAGATCTAAGATCTAAAAAAATTATTTACATTATATAATAATTGCAGGGTTTCAGATTAGATTTTTTACTCAGCAGCCACCCTATGGACCAGACAAAAATAACAACAACAACAACAAGTTTCTTTAATTACCTTGATTACATAGGTTTTGTTTACAAGATACATTCTTGGTGACTCCAACATCTGCTTCAACTTTCCTCTGATCCGTGTAGCTGTAGCTTTAAATACCCGTAAAACGAAGCACTGACAGGAGGAGGGGGGTAAAGTGTTCACTGAGGGCCACAAGTTTATCAGTTACCACAATTACTGTCACGTGTTACCCTCATTAACGAAAGTCACTTTACCTTTTTACCTTTTACAGGCAATTGTCACCTAGAATAGCCTGGGGTCTGATCAAAGCTATGTGGCGATATGTTTAATTTCTGAAACTACAGTCGAGATAGAAAACACATATAGACAAAACACTAAAACATTAAAGGTTCAGAAGCACAAAAAGGAAAAAAAAATGATATTAAGCTATATTGAAAAATTGCTATGAAGAAGTCATAAATGTATTTAATTAATAATAAATTATTGACTGTTAATCAATAACATCAAGGAAAAGCGGATGACAGAAAGAGACCCAAATTATATGTATGATGGCAATGCTTCAGCTCTAATTTTGTTTTTGAAGGCACTAACATTTTGATGTTTTAGATCTTCACTCAGTGAGTTGCAAATGACTAAATGAGTACATAGTATGGATCCTTTCTTGACATCACTTTTATTAAATGCATTAAGTGTTTACATGAAGTAATCATTAATTCATATTCTCTCAACTTGTTTAAAAGGAAAGTATTGAGACAGGTTAGGATAATTTAGCTTCACAAATTAATGCTGTGAAGTAGGATAATTTTTTATATGTTCAATTTGTAGCAAACAAAGTGAGAAGGAAGGTTAATTTTAGTTTTGCTGTAATTAAGGGCTGATGAGCTCAGAATGTCAGTGGGTCTCCATCCTTGAGAGAGCAAGATCTACAATAAATTATAATCAATATCAACTTTTGTTTGTCAAACTCAATAATATATTATCTCGCTTGCTTTGGCACAGAACTACCAGAAAATCAAATTTCCTATTAAACTAGTTTCTTTTATAATTTTGTAATGATAAAAATAATTATTGTAAGTTATAATTAATATGTGTTTGTCATTGTGCCAGCAGGTGAAAGTGTGCATGAGTCCAGCCGGGAACTCCACACACCGCATTCAAGGGAAACTGAGAACCATTCTCCCAAAGTCACAGGCCATCAGGTTATGCCCGGTGTGTACACTTGTGGGCCAAGAGGTGGGTAAAATTTTTTAAGTTTTCTTGCCTTTTTAATTGTTATTTTCCTTTATTTTCTATGCTACCTGGTAAATATGTGAAAAAAGCAAAGAAATTTTAATATGATTGACCTAACTATGAAGCACTTATTGTGACTTTTGAATTTATCAGTGTTACAACTTAACAAGAAGTCTTTGCTTTAGTTTTGTTGTCTTTGGCAAATCTTAGATATTTGTTGTTTAGTACACAGATAGAGCTGAAATCTTGGATATTTACTGAGAAGGTGAACTTTATAAATGTTGTGGCTTGTTTTAGTGAACTGGTTTCTATAACCAGTGCATGTTATTTCAAACTAGTTTAACAACATAACCTATGTTTCAGTCATGCAAAGATGTTTATCTCATATTAGAACTTGGCTTCCAACTACTGTTAAACCATTAAAACATCAACTGTCACATGAGATGATGTGTGACTTGTCTAACTGTCAAAGTAATTAAAACAGCAGAGTGAATATAAAACAATCCAGTGTGCTCCTCAGCTTTCCATGTTTACACTAAGCTCTCACAATCCACCTGCTCTTGTGCCATATTGGATCTGTCAGCTACAGTTAATCTGTACATAAAATGAAAATCTCACTTCATTTTGGATTCACAAATTGATCTGACAAGTGTTTTGGTTGAAAAGTTTGAGATTTTGTGGGAAACTCCAAAGTGGAAGCGGGGAGAATTAGTTTAAAAGCAAGGTTAGTGTTAGACAAAGATTGTATCTAGTGTATAATGTTGTGTGGATGTATGATCTTAATTGTCACTGATGAATAATTTGCTGGCAAGCAGAATGATCTGGCTCTTATGTGGAGTCTGACTGCTTGGATCTGAGTAGAGAGTCTAAATCAAATGTACTCTTAAGTTTGTATTAGAATCAGAACAGCTATAATTATTTAGTCCAGCTTCTTTAATCTACATTTAAAATCTAATGTTGAATAAATTTGTTTTAAGGTCTGTTTGGGAACAGAAATATAAAGTTGAAGGATACCCTAAATTAATTCATGGCTGCTGGCTTTGCAGAATCGTAAATTATTAATTGGATCACTAAACTTTTGTAGATTTTCATCCCATCAGTTTAAAGTAATGTGAGTTTGTTACAAGCCTTTCACTGACTTTTCACTAACCACACATAGTAACAATTGAAATAATTCCATTTTGTTGCTTCTTGAGTTGAATGATAACAGAGGAATACTAAAAGAGCTGTTCTTGCTTCCTGATAATTTATGCATGTGAAAAGCTTGTTTATTTTTGCCTGGTGTAAATAGCTGAGGCACACAAAGTGAGTTTTATATATCTGTGTAATTGAACAAGCATTTTGAGATAGTTTTTGCCTGTCATGAAAACAGAGAAAGCAAATTTAGCTATTAAAAGACTATTGTATTCTATACACACATGTAGAATGTAGGAGCATCTTTCTATCGTCTGATAAAAACAGTCAATAGATCTATACAAATGTAAACTCACTGTACCATGTAATAAATGGTAATGATTCTTTTGTAGCTATACATTGTAGCTGATATGTTTTCAATGATAAACAATCTGATCAATTGCTGGAGCTATGAAAGAATTCCCTATAATGGAGTAAATATACAGATCTTTAAGCAAACAGATGGCTCAAAATTGCTCAAAAGTTTGAGTCTTACTACTGTACATGTATGTTTGCTCAAACAGAGGTTTTGCATAATGTTAATATTTTCACTGTCATCAGTTGCAAAATTTGATGTTATAGTGAAACACAAAAATAAAATAAATGTTCTAATGATGGGAAGTGACCTGTAAAACACCTATTAGTTGTAACATTTAAGGGGCTCAGTCATGGCTAAATCATTGATTGAAGTTTCTCTTTTTCAGAAGTTTGACATGAAGTTTATGTTATTTATCCAATAAAATGAAAAGAAAATATTTAAATCCACCAGAAAGATTTTTGGTCTAATTTATCTTTACCCATGGATCTGGTAAAAATTCAGTTTTTGAAAACTCGGAAGAACAACATATAGATTTAATATGCATGTAGTGGTAGTGCAGCTGATCATGAGTATTTCTTGAATATAAGTTACTATATTACTGTATTTATTAGTTGTTCATTATCCGTGTTCATGCTACAAAAACATGCATTATGTGTAGTTGCCAGTAGCATAGCTACATGTACCTCCAGGCCATATGGCATTTGCCTTCACAAAATTTTGAGCCAAAAAAATCTCCACTTTATGTCTGGGAGAGAGGTAAAATACCACTGCCTTCGACCCATCTCGACTAGATAGCCCCTTGCTTCACTATGCTGTTTGATAGTGGTCCTGGCTATGACACTGGTTATCATTACATTAACTGAAGATTTTCATGCGAAAACAAGATAAATGACTTTGGATCAATTTCTCAATTCTCCAAAGGTTCCTCAGTTTTTATTTTCATGTTTGGGAGAATTTAAGTTTTAAACTGAAGTCACTTACATCGCTTTTGCACTAGACTCTTCGTTGTTGTATTGAACACTTTGATAAATTTAATATATTTTTGTGGGCTTGTTCTTGTTTTGATTTAGTTTCATATAAATCAAAATTGAAACTAGAATCATTGATTAGAACAAGTTGTTTGAAATAATTGTATCAACAAGTCTTAAATTGTAAGTAGTTGAATTATGTTGAATTATGAATTATGAATTATGAATTATGTTACATGTTTTTAGAAGAATTCATGACTTAGTTAACCCAGACCTACTGTTAAAAACATTTTTGCAAAATGAGACAAAATATTCTCAAAGTTATTAAACTCAGTTTGAAAATTAAATGCTTTCAAGACCTGTAAACATTTTTATTGAACACCTGTGCTGCTTTCAATTAGTTCTTTTAAAAATGAAGCTCAAATTGAGCATAAAGCTAAACTTGTCTGAATGACCCTCAAAACAGTCAACTGGCTCTTTTGATTGGGTCTGGTTAACTGAATATCCGTCAATGATTATCATAAATCTTTTCACAAAGTCTTTTCCAGGCATGTTGTAGGAGACCCATGCTAGAAAAACACCAATGTTAATAATTATTATTAGGGCTGGGACGAACCTTCGAACCTTCATTCGTTCACATATACTTTCAAAGGTTTTTATCAACCTTTGAACCTTTGGTCTGTAGTTTTAAATTTATACAAAACAATGGCATATTTAGACAAAAATGCCCTAATTTCTGAGCAACTTGACTTTGAATTTGGATTTGAAATGTCTCTTTCGTGTCCCAGACTGCGCTGCTTAGTGTAGGGTGAATACATTGGGTGATCGAGTAGTGGCATATAGTAATCATTTTTCATGTGTTGGAGCCTGAGGTTGAAAGTGTTTTGTTAACGAAGGTTCGAAGGTTCGTTTGAAAACCCCAACAAGCCTTCGTCCCAGGCCTAATTATTATGGACTCTACCAAGCTTGAAATTCAATGATGTAAAATTATATATGGCAGCATATTAAGAGACAAAAACCTAGGGAATGCCCTCTGGAAATGCACTAGATTATTCTCCAGTAGTACAGTACACTCATACCAGTTGCCCAGTTTTATATTTGCAGTTGTTGCTGGTCACATTAATTGCAGACCCCTTTTACAGTGCTAGCCTTGAGTTGCTGTTTTAACATTATTAATAAAATTTTTATTCAAAAATACCAGATGAGACATGAGCTGTTCACAACTCTGTGTATTGATGGAGGTTCAAATTTCTACTCCTTGCTGGTATTTACAAATATTTAACAGCAAGTTGGAAGACTAACACTGTATGAACGAATGTGCAATCATTGTAATCAGCAGCAACTGCCAATATGAAACTGGACTATTACAAATGCATGTGTCTGAAAATTAATGTTTTCATTGGGTCCTTTCTAGGTAAACTGCAAGAAGGCCCTATGTTGTCCGAGCACTTTCCTGCAGAGCACCCCCCACCCCATGTTCCTCCTCACTACATTCATGCAATGAAACCAGAGCCATTTTTTGTGCCGAGATCAGGAGCCATGCCAGGCCCCCCTACTTTGATAGCCTCAGGTAGAGAGGGGCCTGAGCCCCACCTTGTGCCAGCATTTTACGCTTCCCATTTCCCACCACATATCAATGTAAGTATGAGGCCTCAAGTTGAGATGACAGAAAAGTGTATTCTGTATGCCAGTGTGTTACTACTATGGTCAAGCAGTTAAACCATGGTCAAACGAGCACAAGAGTCAGTGAGAGTTGATGACAGTTGATTGGGTTCAAAATAAGCACTAGCAAGTAGCAAGTTGCCAGCTGTATTTTTAGGAAATGCAAGATAAAGTAAAAACTACTGGCATTTTGCAGCTAGTGGATATTTTGGTATTCTAATAAAGCAACATTTGTCACTTTGAAAATTCTGCTAGTCATTTTCTCACTTCGCTACTAAGATAAAATACTACAAGCATTGTTTTACTTGTCACATTCAAAGTCTAATTCAAACCCTGGTTGATTAGAGTTGATGAGAGTTGATGAGAGTTGATGAGAGTTCAAACTCTCACTCTTATTTGATTGCCAAACCACATGCACTCTCATCGATGCTTGAGCACTCTTATCAACTTTGATTGTGTTCAAAGTTTCTGTGAGAGTTGATGAGAGTTTACGTGTTTGTTGAGCACCTCTTGTCAACTCTCATGGACTCTCACCCTTATTTGACAGCAGACATGAGAGTTAAACAAAACTCTCATCCAAATCTGTTCACACAAATCTCACACAACTTTCATGCATTCTCATTGATTCTTAAGCACTCTCATCAACTTTTAAAATGTTCAAAGTTTCTATGATAGTTGATGAGAGTTTTGCATGTTTTTTGAGTGACTCTTGTCAACTCTTATCCAAATCTGTTCACTCAAATCTTATACAACTCTCATGCTCATTTGACCCAGGCTTTAGTGTGTCCAACTTGTAACCCCAAAAGTCATTAGTTTGAACTTGCTATTCATGAACTTTAAGAGAGCTTTATAAATTAATGTTTCTGTATCTGTTAATAACTCCTTTCCAGTTTATACATTTGAAACAAGGAGTGAGTTTTACATGCTTCTTGCAGTGAGCTCGCACAAAAGCTCCAATCAAATTGTTTCTTAAAGCACATAAACTCTTTGTGCATCTAAATAGAATTTGCTTTATATATTGTTTATAATTCAATAATAATTTTTATAGTAAAAACATGCAATTAATGCCGTTGGTCAGAATCAGTCACAGGATGCACACTGGCAGGGCCAATATCTGCCACCACTTGAAAGCATTTAAAATTGTTTTGTTTTTGCTGTATAATGGCCGAAAATTCAGCTTCTAAGTTTGAAAAAGCGACAAAAGAAGACAGAGCTACTGTAGTTAATAATTCAATATGACAAAACACAAAGAACTCAACAAATTTTGTCTTTTTGTTTCATTGCGTTCATTGCCCGTGCTTTGCCATTCCAATTGAGAAAATTATTGTTGAATCATAAACAAACCCACTCCGTGCTATTCTTGTATCATGCTAGACAGGCCCTTATCTGAAAAAAATTTATTCACTAAGGCCACACCAATTTTATTTCTTGTTTTGCAGACCCATGCTGAAATTAAAAACAGAAATTCATAACAGAAGAAAAATTGAATTATTTGATATCATAAAAAAGTATTTTTTATTCAAAGAGATGAATTTTCTGGTTTTCAAGTTTTATATCAACCTTTATTATTATACTGTACTGGTGTCTTGTGTAGATACAATTTAAATTTGTAAATTTATTTCCAAAGTTTTTATTAAAAGTAGCACTTTCTCTTTGGTATTAATATATAAAATCTTGTGACAACTTTTTAAAAAATTTTTAATACCCCCTCCAGTCCTCAATATTGACCAGAAAAATCCGTAAAACAAGAAATAAAATTGGTGTGGCCTAAAAATAATTTAGAAATAATTTCTATGTCTATTCATATAGTTTGATCAGTTGTTAAATACAGAGTTTGTAACAGATGATCAAATTTCATTCTCTCAAAACCAAACAGTTTATTTTATATTGATACTGTAAGGAGAAGATACATGTTGATAAACTTGGTAAGAGTGAAAGAACTAACTAGACTGTGTTAAATTGCTTGCTTTCAAAGATGATGGACCCGATTGAACATGCAAATGCTGAGACCTGGCGACAACGACGAGCTGTAGAGCACCTACGGCAACAACATGAGCGGCATACACATTTGTGGCCAGAGAATGTTCCACACTCCCATCCCGGTGAACTGCCACGACACATTCATCCTGGGGGGGCTGAGCATTTCAGACCAAGAGAGTCATTACAGACGAGAACAGAGGACACAAGAGATCACCTTCACTCTGGCAATAACGAGAATTTCAGACAGCAGTCTGAATCTTCACAAACAAGGGTTGAGGAGTTGAGAGATAGAGAAATGAGAAAACAGGTACAATTAACTCAAGCTACACGTCTGCAAACAATTTATTTATTTCATAATGGAAAAAAAGTGCTTGTTAATGAACGTTTACTGGATGCATATTTTACTTCACAGAATATTACTCAAACACCGTTTTCGTAATTTCGTGTTTTTCTGTCCCAATCCCAAAGATCCAAAGATCGGGACTGTCAGGAAGTGGTATGTTTCCTGAGGGTGGTACTGAAAAGATGTTTACACATAGTCATATGCAGTGAAAGCAAAATTTACTGTTATGCACATAACAATGTTAAGCTGGAGGGGGATGTTTTCAAATGGCAACTTAAACTTTTTTAAAAATAATGTCTACTTGCAGATGTGATATTCAGTGAGGTTCAGAATAAGGGGCTCTTTCGTGGCTGAATCAGTAGATTTTCTCTTTTTAAGAAATTAAATTTTCAGGTTTTTTGTCCAAATAATTTCAAAAGAAAATATTGTAATCCACTAAAAAGACATTAAATATATCACTTCTGCTAAGGCTTTATGCATTTTAAAACAATTAATTATATTGTGTTCCGGGCTGGAACACAAGAATTGACAACTATGTACAATCCAACTTAATTGCTTCCTAAAACAGACCATCCGTAGCATTTACCTCTTGAAAAACTTAGACTGGTATCTGAACAGTTCCTGTTGATAGATATTTTAGCTTGAAACAGGTTTTTTGTCAATAAATTCCTCAGCATACATAAAGTCATGAAAAAGCCCTTTTCAAATTACATATTAAATATTAAACACCAATAAAAGGGCCCCATGCCCCACTGGGGGCCTAAAAGCATGAGAGAGTGAAAGGGAAAATACTTAAAAATACCGGTAGGAAGTGAATAAAACAACTTGTTAAGAGATGATATTTACTGTTTATTATTGTAAAGGAAAAGGATTCACAAGACTTGCGGCCATCATCAGTTGAAAGGTTGAGTGAGAGCAAAGAAAAGGAAAACAATACAGCTGGTGATGAAAAGAGATCAAGTCCTGGTCATGCTCACCGAACTGGGCTTGATCAGATGCCTGTCATCCAGCGGGTGTATTATTATAATGATAATAAGCCGTCTTGTCCTGTGCATGGACATGGGGTGCCACCCACTGAGGAGCGACCCAGGTCACACTCCAGTGGCCCAATATCCATAGAGCCTGGACATGGACCTAAACCTGATGGCCCTGAGGACCCCAGGATTTATGGTGCCAAGGCAGAACACCCTGATGGATTGGGAAGACTGTATGGGCGGATTCCTGACCATACCGAGGAAATTGGGAGGATGTTTGGGAACAAACCTGAAGGACCTGAGGAGTTCGGCCGACTGTATGGCCATAAACCCGAGGACCATGGCCGCATGGTCTTTCACCGACACCCAGATGCGCAGCTATTGCAACCATATTTAATTCATCACCCAGCCAGGGATAGACCATTTCCTGGTTTCCCTATGGATGAGCAACAACAGGCAGAAGTGATGAGGGAGAACCGTCGACAGGTAGAGTTGGACTTTTTTGAAGTTCTTGGAACTTGGAGAAGGGGGCGCGTGCTTCCAAACCCCTCTTCAACTCCCAAGTTCCAAAACTATAAACACTATCGCTAGGAAACTTGGCAGTTAGGTAGTCCTCTGAAAACTAGTTATTTTGACTAAAAACAAGCTCTGCTCATGATGCTATAAAAGTGAAGTTTTTAAGAAATTCTTTGTTTAATGTTTGTTTAAAATTTTCGTTTTGAAAACCACGTTACTGTCTTCCCCAATAAATTGAAGGAAAACTCCTAAAATGGAGACTGTTTTGAGTAGTCTAAAAGTTACAAATCAGTGTTCTGCCCCCAGTCTGAATTAGGTTAATAATTTATCTTTCCTGAAGGCAAATGCGAAATGTGCTTCTAGGGTTTATCCTACTCCCAGAAGTAATTGAAGTTCAGGATTTTTGCTAAAATACCTTGGAAACTCCTTGAATTCTTGCTCTAAGGGAAAATTATATCAACTTATTGTGCATAGATAAATGAAAATTGTTAGTATGAATGCACTAACACTTAAATGAATATCTGTATTTGTTGTTAAGGGAAGGGTGGAGTCTGAAAGTAACTGACAAGGCTTCTGATGACTTACATGTAGTAACCAATGCAAATAAAAACACGAAGTCTTGTAAACCAGAGTAAACTAGCTAAAACACCCCTTGGAAATATTCCCAGAATACTCCTGGAATTTTGACGTACAATCATCTACCATGATCCTTTGCGCAGGTTGTAATCCACCATACCGAAAAAGATGGCGGCTGTACATTTGACCACAATTCCTTGCGAACCTAATTCAGTGAATAGGTGAACGGTAGAAGACCGTTGTTTGGGAAACACGTCCATGCACTAACAATATTGTGTATGCTATGTTTGAAGTTTATAGACCCTTTCTCTACGTCTTTATGAGCGTTTTCAGGTTTTTCACGCGCTAGGAGTTATGGGTAAATGTACCAGTCGCCATCTTTTTCGTTACGGTCAATTTTCATGGTCCATGAAATTCATAGATCTTAGTAACATCTCCAAAGTGATTGATGTTGCCTCGAGAGGGAGCGGGAGAGGGAGGGACGAAGTTGTTCCACAAGAAGTGAAAATGAAAGGAAGACCTATATGACTCACTAACACAAACATGCTAGTTGGGATCAGTGGAGATTTCTGGGCAATGATCAACCCACCCCTCTCCTAAACCTAAACCTTAGTCTAACCCCAACCTTGACTCTACCTCTAACTTAAGGGAGGGGTGGGTTGGTAGGTGGATACAGTAGTTGCCCAGAAAACTCCATTGATAATATGGTAGTTGATGGTGTAAATTCTTCTTAGATTAGCACTAACCTTGTTCCTGTCTGGTTTATCAGGAGCTGATGCTGCAGCAGCAGCAGCACCACTTCAAGCTACAGGAGCCAGGGTGGCACCGGTGGCAGCACCACCTCAGGCAACAGAAGGAAGAGCACCACCGAGAGATGGCCACCTACCAGCACCAGCATCTCTTACAGCAGGAGATGGAGAAGCGAGATGCAGCATTGAAGGTGAGCTTCCTGTGCTTTGGATTTATAGTGTCTGCGTCAGGGCTTTATGGGTCATGGAAAATCTTTTCACCAAAGAACCAAAAGTCTTGTCTCATATAATAATACTAATAATAATAATAATAATAACAATAATGGCGTTACCTAGACGGCATTTCCACAGAGTGGTTCTTCATCTATCTGGGGGACCAATGGCTTATGTCCCTGTCCAAGGACGGTGTGGCGAAAGAAGATCACCTAAATATTCAACCCCATGGCCAAGCCGGGAATCGAACCTGGGACCTTCAAGTTAACAGTCTGAGATCTTATTGACTTAGCTAACGTCGCACACACTTGTGAACTTCTCGCATCAGATCAAGGCTAAAATTGCAGTACCCGCTGATTACAATGACTACAGACTCGTTTTTACAATGTTAGCCTCGATTTGATGTGAGAAGTTCGCAAATAACAGTGCAGATATGAGCTAGTCACAACTACATGTGTATGTCATTGTTCAAGGTTTGGACATCTAATCCATCTCACCGGTCTTTATGTATTATAGTTCTGTTAACTTTATGCACCCTAAAAATGAGCCTGTAGTCATTGTAATCAGCAGCAACTGGAACTGGACTATTTTGAAGTAGCTATATTTAGATTTTTTCGCATATTTTGACGATTTTTAAACTCAAATGTTTTTGAGTAATGTAAATAATTGTTGTTGTTAACCTACAGGACCCAAGAATATTTCAAGATCTGGATCGTGCTAAGCACAGCCATCCAGATGGCTTGAGAGGACACAGGACAGCACATCCTGTTGGATTCCATAGCAGCCAATATTCATTTCCTGAGGCATTTCCGTTTTACCCAGAAAAACTGGCCTCTAACTCCTCCGGAAGTAATAAGAATATAGATTGGAGGAAACATAGCAAGACAGCGTTTCTTAACGGCGACTGCCAGACACAAGGTTAGTGGCTAAATTTATTTATTTGCGTCATGTAGCTTCTCACATGCTGTAAAGTTTTTGTTTCTAACAAACCCAATTTGTAACTGTTATTAGTGCTGAGCGATCAAATCTTAATGGTTACCCCCCTCACTTGCGTGTTTATCGCTGCACAGTCCATCTTATAAATTACCCACGATCAACTCCCTTCTGATATTGTAGTTTAGTTGGTAGAGTTCCGGAGGTCATGAAGTGGGATTCGAATCTCACTGCGTTCGAATTCCATTATGTTCAGAGATTTTTTCTCTTCCCCCGTGTGGGACCATTTTCTTTCTAGAACCATCGCTCAGAAGGAATTGTCTTGGAATGTTTTAGTAAAGCACTTCAGCTTACGATATTTAAATCATTAAATCTGTTTATTAGTGCTAAGCGGCCAATTCTTACTGTTTACTTCCTCACTTCCAAATTGTATGTGACATGTCAAAAAACATTTCGGCGTGCGGCTCAAGTGGCGTTAAAATCTGATTTTTACTGCTAAAGTAAGCAACCTACATGTATAACCTTTTTCGACCAAAAACTTGCGCAGTTGACCTTTCACAGTCGACAAAGAAAGGCAAAACAAGAAAGACTTTCGTTTTCAAACATTTGCTTTTTGCAAAAGGTTCCTGCTTTTAGCAAGTTTATGAGTGAATTTGTTTCACATTTTTCGAACATGTCGTAAAAGGTGTTTCAGTTATACATAAGCACGGTCCGAAATTGGCAAGCAACGTAAAGACATTTAATTGAAAGAAAGTAGGGTCCAAAAACGGGGAATGACATGCAAATGTTTATCCTTGTTTTAATTATAGTGACCACAGACGAAGTCTTCCTCTAAAGCATATAATCTTTCCTCTTAGTAATTATTCTGGTGTGTTCAGAAGCGCCCTCCCAATCCTCACTCACATATCTCTGTTATTGACTGGCTTTCTGCATGAATCGTTCGAAGGTCGTCTTAGTTTCTCAAGAGAAGATGTGAGAGGTAGCCGTCTGGATGAAGCCGTGAAGAGAATCAAAGTTGAAAAGCCAGATGAAGACGCTGTAGTGCAACCCCCTCACCGAGTTCAGCATGACCCAGCAAAGCTCAGGTTTCTAGAGGGACTGGGACTAGTGACAGTGGACAGAAAGAAAGGTAATTTTTTTAGTTTAGATTAGGAAATGTACCTGTACTTGTCAAGCTATATATTCGAGTGTATTTGTTTGAAAGATTCTGTTGTGGGGGTACTCATATTTGCATTTTGCTTCACCAGTGCCAAAGAAAAGCTCTGCCGAAATGGTGTCGTTTTTCTGCTGAACATACGCAAGCATTCTACCAGTTTTGACACAAAACTAGTCAAACAGGTTCCATAACTGACATGTTACAAGTCCACTATTCCGTGAAACCGGTTTAAAGCCTGTTTGACTATGGTGCGATGGCTCTATGACCCCATGAATCTTAGATGTGCTCAATAGAAAAACGACACACTATCTATCGCATTTTATATCTAGAGAGTGAAATATAGGCTCTGTTAGCAGGGTATTAAAGGAGCATTGCCCATGTGAATATTAGAATTATGCAAAGCAAGGGTATAGGGGCCAACCATTTGACCTTCGGGGGGGGGGGAGGGGGGGGATCGTGGCG
>JANSTQ010137453.1:0-24483 GCA_026167885.1 Bergia puertoricense
TTGCATATAAAAATAGCTCCTTTTCTAAAAATAGATCTCAAATAATTATCATTGGTCGCGCGGCAATACGAAGATATGTTCTCTTAGGATTATCTTCTCTTGCTCTATCTTATTATCAATTTATAACATACAACTATTTTAAAGTAAATTGGAAATCTAGTTTAACATGTTTGTTTTGTCAAACGTATATATCCTATACATATGAAAACTCTTCGAAAATGTGTGAATGAAAAACCGTTCATTGATTCCAAGGGAAGTTCAAGTCCAAAGTTTAAAAATGAATCTTTGTTCTTTCCTTTTGTTAGTCTCGTTACATCACATTCCGCAAATGTCCATGTCTTCATGTGAATGGCTTGGAAGATTAAAGTGTTTCTAAGCCACTGGTTTGGACAGGTGTGACCCTTTGTTTTTCAGATCTATAAAATATTTGCGAAAAAGATTCCCTAATTTGATGCTGGTTTCTTTAATGTAAAGTTTGTTTCAGAAAGTACAAGTTAGGCAAAATAAATACAGTAGACAGTGTTGGAAGTGGTGCGATCAAAATGCCTGTTAACATGGTACAAACCTTGGGGTCCTGCAACATGTTTGCAATGTGTACACTGCCTTAAATCAAATTTTTTACCTTCTGAATTCTCATCCTAGATCTGAATTAATTGTGGTCGTTTTTGACTGCAAAGATTTACCTGTCAAGTTCACTGGAGGCACCTATTACACCTATGTCGAGCTAGAGCTGTTCCCTTACCATTCAATGTCATCCACCAAACCGAAAACGAAATATGCAAGAAGCTCATTGGAACCAATGTTTTTTGATGAGCTGCGATTCAAAATGACGAAAGAAGAAATGAAAGATCAAAAACTGTATCTTCACGTATGCGACTATAACCAACTATCCACGAGAGATCTCATCGGATCATATTATGTCGATCTTTCTGCCGTGAACTTTGGAAAGAAACCGACTGAGTTTAAAGGGCAACTACAGTGGATTGAAGGGGTAAGAGAATAGCAGTACTGGTCATAATCATAGTAAATAATCGTAATAGTAATAGTATTAGTAATAGTAATAATTTTAGTTTCAGTCATAGTCATAGTAAAAGTAACAGTTATAGTAATAATACAGTGATAGGGGAAGAGGTAGCGTTATAGTGATAGTTGTAGTGATAGTTGTAGTGATAATGATAGTGATAGTAATAGTAATGGTAACAGTAATGGTAATGGTAATTATTATGATTATGGTTTTGGTAACGGTAATAACGGTAACGGCAACGGTAATGGTAATGGTACTGGTAATGGTATTGGTAATGGCAGTGGCAGTGGCAATGGCAATGGCAATAATAGTGGCAATGGTACTGGCAATGGTACTGGCAATGGTAATGGTAATGGCAATGGTAATAGTAAAGGCAATGACAATGACAATGGTAATGGTAATGGCATTGATATTGGTAATGGTAATGACAATGGTGCTTGCATGGTAATGGCAATGGTAATAGCAATGGCAATGACAATGACAATGGTAATGGTATTGATATTGGCAATGGTAATGGTAATGGTAATGGCAATGGTAATGTAGTGGCACTGGCATTGGTAATGGTAATGGTGGTAGCAATGGTACTGGCAATGGTAATGGCAATGGTAATAGTAATGGCAATGACAATGGTAATGGTGATGGTAATGGTATTGATATTGGTAATGGTAATGGTGCTGGCAATAGTAATAGTAATGGTAGTAGTAATGGCAATGACAATGACAATGGTAATGGTATTGATATTGGTAATGGTAATGGTAATGGCAACGGCAGTGGTAATGATAGTGGCAATGGTACTGGCAATGACAATGACAACGGTAATGGTAATGGTATTAGTGTTGGTATTGATATTGGTAATGGTAATATTACTTTATGAGTGGAAGTAATAATAGTAGTAGTAGTAAATGTAAATGCGAGCTTTGTTAGCATGTTCTGTTTCGAATGATTACACAATAAGAACTTTGATCTATTGGGATTTGGGAGGTTAGATATCTTCCGATTTCTACCATCAAAGTGTAGTTGCTTATTCATAACTTTTTTTGTTGCTTGTTGGTATTTGAATTGGTTGACCGAAGACAGGTATTTTGTTTGACGTTGTTTTGGATTTTGAGACCTGAAAAAGTTTAGTTTCATTGAATTCTCTACGTTATTTTGCCAGTATGGCAAATAGTCTGTTTTTATTGTATTGTTTGAACTTTTTGAATGGACTCCAAAATAAAGTTTGCAAAAGCGCACACGTAATTTTTCTACAGCAGATTTATCCCATCAACAGAAATCGGTCTTTAATGGTAGTAGTAGTAGTATATAGAAGTAGTAGTAGTAGTAGTAGTAGTAGTAGCAGCAGCAGCAGCAGCAGTAGTAGTAGTAGTAGTAGTAGTAATGGTAGTAGTAATAGTAGTAGTAATAGCAGTAGGAGTAGTAATAGTAGTAGTAGTAGTAGTAGTAGTAATAGTAATAGTAATAGTAGTAGTAGTAGTAGTAGTAGTAGTAGTAGTAGTAGTAGTAGTAGTAGTAGTAGTAATAGTAGTAGTAGTAGTAGTAGCAGTAGCAGTAGCAGTAGCAATAGTAGTGGTTTAAAACTAACTGTCCATTTTTAACTGCCCAGATCCGCGGAGCAGAGCGCGGTGATATGCACCTCTCCTTGTCGTACTTCTCAGGATTCAGCCAGCTCATCGTCTGTCCCCAGGAAATTAAAGGACTCAAACCGGCCCCTGGACGTTCTACAGTCAGTAAGTCGCACTTACCTGCTTCATTTTCGTATCGAGACCAAATGCAGATGCAGTTTTAAGGGAGGGGCCAAGGGGGCTCAAGCTTCCCTTTCGTCGGCAGTTTTGCAGGATTTAAAAGAAAAAAACAATGAAAACACGTTTTTATGGAACACGGATACCCTTTTCGAGCCTCCTCTCCAGAATTTTGGGTACTGACCTCTCTCTCATAAATATCCTTATCCGCCCCTGAAACCTGTTACTGATATCATAAATGAAAGAAAATACTTTATTTTTATGAAGTTAGTTATCAGTTGAGTAAGGAAATGTGGGGATTTTTTTCCTGCCTTCTAACCTCGTCATTCCTATCGCCGAAAGCCACCCCCCTCCCCTTCCCCCCTCAGTTCCATTCTTGTTTTTGCGTGGTGAGAGATCACGAAATAAATGAAAGTGTACGTTAAGCCCACGTACAAACAAAGACCTTATCTTCTCAAGTTTTTCGTTGAACAGCGTGTGCTGAGCGATAACAACGAAAATGGAAACTTAGATTAAAGTCATTGCTGTTGTGACTGTGTTTATAGTCTCGAATTCGACTGGGCAAGAAAACCATCCCTCCCGTTCTTCTCCCAGAAAAAGACTCTCCGTTCATGGTTTCAGTCATCTATCTTTACGAACTGCAAAACTCTTACTTACATCTATTTTGGAATTTTTCGCTAATGTTTGTTGTTCGTCGTTGCAGATGCGTATTGCAAAATTTTTGTTCTTCATGGAACCAAAGAACTTGGATGTAGGAAAACCAAAGTTCGAAAGAAGAATCTTGAACCTAAATTCAATGAAAAGTTCGTGTTTATAGTACCACAAAACCTCATTGAACAGGTGAATGTGTACATTCGAGTGAAGGACGTGAATGTGATTGGTCGGAAGAGCATGCTGGGAGAACTGTGCCTGGGAGCTCACTCTACAGGGGAGTGCTTACGTCACTGGAAATTAATGATCGAAAGGGGCACGGAAATTGTGATGTGGCACGCGTTAGAATATCTGGATATTGAGCCTAGCAAGACGAGTTTGTCCACCGTGATGAGAGATCAACCTTCGACTGAATCTGAAGAAACCGAGGAGGAGGAGGAGGATGAAGGGTTGTTTGGTATTTCACTTCCGGTTGAGATGCCTTCGATACCTGGCGCGGGACTTTTCTCTTCTGATGAGAAAGAATCTGAGAGCAAGAAAGAGGGAAAACAGCCGTCGCCTTCTGATGAAAGTGTAAAAGATGGGCGGCCACTGTAAGAAGAAAACCGTGAGATGTTTTGGTAAAAGTGAATCTACAGGCCTGGACGAAAAATATTACAACCTAGAATTGACAAAATTTGAAAGCTTTGGCATTTTTTTAATAACATCTGAGCGAACCAGAACAGTTTTTTTTATAAAAAGCCGATCGCCTATGTGATTAGGAGTGGATCGGTTGAAAACGTGCAAATCGTAAACGGAAATACGTATCCTCACGTGACTTTTCGGCTCTTGGACTATGAACAAACTTGCAAAACAATTTATGTCACTTCCCGCCGTCCTAACCCCTTCCCTCCTTGGTGAAATTGTGTTCCTTACCTGTGTTGAGGACAGGTATGACGTCACAGTCTTAGTTGTGAATGGTTCATAATGCTGGTCACAGCCAGTTTTCAGAAATGTTAATCTCAGTATATCTTGAAAGGAAAGACAGTAGGATGTGTCTACTAGTCTGGCCAAGCGAGTGATACTATATTTTTATAATTAAAATGATTAGTTAAACTAATAAAACCTCCTTAAAACCATTTAATCGAGTTGATCATTTTATGCACAAACTCTATTTTCAGGTTTGGGTATTTTACAAATAAATAAATAAATTATAAGCCGTTTCATTCTGTAGTACAAAAGTAAACTCATGGAACTGGTAACGTCGTTGTTGGTATTTGACTCATTAGCATACATTTATCTTCAAGCTTCAAACAAAATGAAATCATAGCTCGATAGAAAATGGCACAATTGGTACCAAACAAAAATTTTAGCTTGATATGCCGAAGAATTTAGGAGAAAAGAATGTTCGAAATCTTCCGAATTTCTGGAGATTTCTGTAATTGGAGGCAACTTTTTCCTCCAGTCATGCAATATTAGTAATTTTCGATGTTTTCAAAGATATTTTATTCCTTTATTCCAAAAGTATTCAACAATTTGGCATCAAATCTTTAGTATGTACTAATTGCGCCATCCTTTTTCTAGTTATGGACACTTTTTGTTTGAATCTTGAAGATAGATTGATGCTATATTAATATGCTGATGAGGCAAATTCGAATTCCAGACCTATTATTTATTTCGACAAATATATATCTTATTAGACAGTCAAGTATGGAGTATGGCCGGATATTTTACGAGTCGTGTAGTATTGGACGAGCCCGGAGGGCGAGTCCAATACGCAGGACGAGTAAAAATTTCCGGCCATACTCCATACTTAATGTACTGTCTAATAAGAGATTTATTATCCAACTTTTCTTCTCCATTGTAAAAAAATAAGGAAATAAGAACGCACGTGATGAAATAGCGATGCTATTATTAAAATGAAACTGGACATGTATTGGAACTCGTCAAACCGGTTTTTGTTGCCGCAACCACGCGCGCTCGATTCATTCAAGACAACTCCCACATTGAACATGTGCTCGTTGAACTGACAATTTGACAACATTCGTTCCACGAAAATGTCTAATAAGAAGTTAATTGTTTGAATGTAATCACTAGTGAGAGAGTTTCTTCTGGGGAAAAATTGCTGCTGGAATTGCAAGACTGTACTGATTCACTTGGAACACGTGAATCACAGTGAATCAAGAAATTACGCACCAGTCATTTGAAATCCCCGGACCCCCCACTGGGGGTTAACCAGGGCATTCACTTTTCATGTCAGTGAAAGCCAGTGAAAGCCCCGCCCCACGGGAAAAAAAATTATGGTAAATTCCTCCGCCCTGTAACACCTCACACGATTTATAGAAGGTATTGTGAGTTTTTTTACAATGGATGCTTCAGCTTTCACGGGAAAATTTTGCAGCAATCCTTTCATGTGAAAAGGTCAATTTCCCATTGCAGAATGCCATTATGTGAAAAGGTTAATTTACCAGAAACCATAAAACACTGGAAATCCGAACACTTCCCTTTCTCTTGCCATGGGAAATTGACCTTTTCACATGAATGGATTTCTGCAAAATGTTTTTATGTTTAACAACTTTTTCCGTCATACCATAGTAAAGTCAAGTTCGTTTGTTTGTACACAGCCATTTTCCTCAAGTGCTTTTTAGCATGCTCTACCAGTGTCCTTTTCTTGGATATCAAGGTAGGATCCTCAAGAGCCAATTCAAATGCTTCTATAATCATACAGAAAGCTTCCTGGACTAACATCTTTGTCACTGATGGTGCTTTTTTACTTTATGTTTTCTAAATCAACTTGAACAATATGCTTTTCTGGAAAGAGGTGGCAGCCGCGGACGAGCGAAATCCCCGCTTGATCCCCGTACTGTGTAGTGAAGCCGTGAAAAAAGTGTATCCCCCGACTACCGGGGAACCAAACCAAGTAAAAACGAGGTGAATACCCCTGCTTTGCCACGGGTATCCCCCAATGGGGGGGAGGGGGGGGTCTGGGGCTTTCAAATGACTTGTGCATTAATTCAGTGAAAACGACAAACTGGCGAACGGCGATTCTACTGCACTCAACAAACAATAACTCAATTAAGAGTTTGAAGATTTCAATCATCTTCTGTCTGCTGGCGTTACACATCAACAGTATTTTAGCAAGAAACAGAATTACTGGCAAAGGATATAGGGTACTCCGGCTGAAGTTCTCATCGAAGTTATTAAATTAATGATTGCACTTGCAGCCGTTTTAGAACTGTCCAGTGAACTCAAACCGGACTCATTTAAGCTTCGCTTCCGTTGTTTTTAATCCATAAAACTATTCAATATTCGCTTCCAATAACTTTCTGATACAGTCCCAGTGATTTGTTAATGGAATCTACTTTTTTCGGAAGTGCGTACATTTGTATGTGATGCGGACAAAACTCGAAAGCTTTGTTGATCCCTCGCTGTGATACGGCATCCAGTTCGGCATGTTGTTCACTGTGAGAAACAACTTAGCCGTGATGTATTGGATTTCAGCCAAGATTTCACATGTTTTACAACATTCAGGTCAGTCTTTGTTTCCCTTGCAATGTTCTGATTGTTGTTATTTTAGAAAAATGCTGAGAAACCGTAGGTGTAGTGTTTATTTCAGGTTAAATGAATGTTTATATTTTAGCCGTTCAGAACTGTTTACAGCTTGCGTGTTTTTATAATTATGATTCCTTTGAAAATCCAGAATAAATTTTGGAGGAAGGAATAACTGTACGAGTACTGCAAACCTTGTTAGATTCTAGAAAGCTTGTCACAATTTTTAGAGCAACAATGTCCTAGAAGCGATCGAAAAAGGTACCATCACAATTCTGAAAAACCGGTTTCCTGTAGTACAAATAACTAAAACGGGTTCCAAAATGTGTAATACGGTGGGACATTTGTACTCGTTCCAAGCCTAAAATATGGGTTTTATGTACTCCACGGACTGAAGTTGGATAATATAAAACTTTGGTAACGAGTTTAAGCGACCTCATAAGTAACATGTTAATAAAACAAAAACCTAAACCTTGGTGAGTTATAGCGACCTCACAAGTAACGTGTTGGTAAAACAAGAATTAAAACCTTGGCGAGGTTGGGAATTTGTACACGATTTTGGAATTCGAAGTGAGTGATTAGAATTTGGTGTGAGCGGCTTTTAGAACTCGATCCACAATAGAACAGCTTGCACTGCAACGGAACTAAAACCTTTGAGTGACTTCACAACTAACGTGTTGGTAAAACAATTAAGAATTAAAACCTTGATGGGGTTGACTAAGCGACCTCACGAGTAACGTGTTGGTAAAACAAGAATTAAAACCTTGATGAGGTTGACTGAGCGACCTCACAAGTAACGTGTTGGTAAAACAAGAATTAAAACCTTGGTGAGGTTGACTGAGCGACCTCACAAGTAACGTGTTGGTAAAACAAGAATTAAAATCTTGGTGAGGTTGACTGAGCGACCTCACAAGTAACGTGTTGGTAAAACAAGAACTAAAACCTTGGTGAAGTTGACTGAGCAACCTCACAAGTAACGTGTTGATAAAACAAGAACTAAAACCTTGGTGAGGTTGACTGAGCGACCTCACAAGTAACGTGTTGGTAAGACAAGAACTAAAACCTTGGCGAGTTTGAGCGACCTCACATGTAACGTGTTGGTAAAACAAGAACTAAAGCCTTGGTGAGTTTAACTGAGCGACCTCACAAGTAACGTTTGGTAAAACAAGAAGTAAAACCTTGGTAAGTTTGACTGAGCGACCTCACAAGTAACGTGTTGGTAAAACAAGAACTAAAACCTTGATGAGGTTGACTGAGCGACCTCACAAGTAACGTGTTTGGCAAAACAAGAACTAAAACCTTGGTGAGTTGATGAGCGACGTCGCAACTAACGTGTTGGTAAAAAAAAGCAGCCGTAATGTGTCCAGAAGCTGGTGAAAAGATAGAGCATGCGCAAAAGAGTCGACTGGTGACCCTGTTTCTACTACTTAACATAGTAACATAGTAAGATTTCAAATTTTGTGTGAACTTGTGTAGTTCAGTACGAGCTTTTGGCATTTGGTTTGAGGTTTTGCAATCCGTGTGCAAAGTTTTGGAGTTTGTTATGAGCTTTGGGAATCTGTGCACGATTTTGGAATTCGAAATGAGTGCTTAGAATTTGGTGTGAGCTTTTTTTTTTTTCCAACCATTGAACGGCTTGCACTGTAACGCCCGAGTTGGAAACTGATAAGACTGGGTTCTAGATTGGTTCTGGGTTAGTTCCAGATTGTTCGAATCTGATAAGGGAAATTTTAAAAACTCAAAATTAATGAAAAGTAATATTCAGTACACATAGGACACGAAAAAGCTCGTTAGCGGAAAGGCACCAAAACAAGGGAATACACTAAACAATCCGAGTTATGACGTGGCAAAGCATCACTTGTATCTTGAAGCAGCTGATGTTGGGGTAAATTTTCCCACCATTATTCGCGAGTATTGTGAATCTCGTGCAATATTCTGAAATTTTAGAATAACTTTTCTCTCCTGGTCTATTTGTTTTATTTCAGGTTATAGCTGGTGGAGAGCAAGACGACTTCGGAGACAAACAAAGCATTTGAAGCGTTAAGTGTCACCATGCTTGACATCTCGGTCAACCCGTCCATGTCCAGCCAGAGAAGTGGAAAACGTTTCGCGTAATAACAGGAAACAATATATGTTTTAGTATAAGTTTAATATACTCGGACACGCTTCCTTGTTAGTATTTTGGTAATTAATTTCGGAGCAAAGAGATGCAGCAAGATTTACTTGAGGGAATATATTTTAAAATCACAACTGAGATCTGATTAATCTCATATCTCTTTTAAATTCAAATTTCATTCTATCATCTGAATAAACCCTACAGAAAACAGAATACAGAATTTTTTATTGCCGAAACAAAAAGTGTTTGTCCATCTGTGCAAACAGCACCACAAAACTGCAGTGGGGCTGAATGGCTGACGTGGTCGGTTTGTACTTCAAATTCGCCAGATTGCTGCAAGGTCAGGCCCGCTTGAAGTTTACACAAGATATTAGTTTACAACTTTTTCACTCGTTCGCCAAATTCTCCATGACGGCATGAGAAACAAAGCAACATCCACCAAAGGACTCCAAGGCAAAAACAGCTTTGATTTATCGTGTCCTTTGATCTCCAATGACGAAGAAAAGCCGACAGTTCAACACGGAAACGATGCTCGGAGGAGGTTATCCGTCGCTTGCCTTCTGTGTACCGTGTTTATTGCTTGTCAGATAACAGGTTAGTGTAGCGAAGTTAAAAAGTTCTGTGTCCATTACTGTTCTGTTACTTAAGATATTGAACAAGGTTGGGCGCATACGTTTAAAATTTTTATCTTTGTTGTTAGTCCATCATTCTGTTTGAATGCAACACCAGTGGGTTGAAGCTCTTATACCCGCAATATACAGCTGGTTCCGTTTGGTTTGATAAAGACTATCAAAATCGTCAACCCATTAAAGTAGATGCATGTTGCGTATATTTTTTTGAAATTAATGTTCTTGTTAGCAAACAGAATGAATGAAAGATGAAATCATGGTTACATAAAAAACGTCGAAGCGTTGTTAAACTCGAATTTTGAATGAAGTAATTTTGTTCGTTTAATTTAGTCATAATTCTATACCTGTATTTCAATATTCAAACTTTTGTTGTAGAAAAATCAAGGACTTGTCAGTTCTAATATCAAAATTCAAACCGATATCATTCGTAAAATTTAGGCTTTTTTCGGTAAGTATCGATTTATAGACTGATGATTTGACAACCATAATTAAAGCCATAAACTATAGTCGATATACGAACCTCTGTTACTTTAAGTATTGTACAGACATAACTCAAAAGGCTCTCAAATTAGCATAAAACGTTTGATTTATAAATATTCTCAGTGTTATTTGAAATGTCTTTAAACAGCCTCTTCTAAAATGATACGTGTCGCCAACACACTGTGATAACTTCCTGTCATTAAAGTTGAAAGGGAAAGTAAAACAAAAGTCAAAATATATGTATAAATACTGAAAATCTGACTTTCTTTTGTTCTTCATCCTACTACTACGCATACACGTACACATGAGAAAACCAAATAAATTTACTGGTATTGTTACGCAGAAGTAACCTTTCAGCTTTTCAATAATAGTGCCTATGTCATCTATAAATAAAAACAGAACAAAAAAATTTTGTTTTTAGTATTTTAAAAGATGTTGTGTTTGGATGTTTTATACCTCTTACACAAACTAAAATCCGCCCAACTGAAAGATATCTGGGACTGTACTAACTCTGAAATTCGATAGCGCACAGAATGAAAGTCTACCAGGTCCCTCCCCTCCCCCCTGTATAGTTGCAGTAAAATTGTACGCCAGTCCTTTCGAAACGTTTTGCTGCAACGTAAACGAGACTATCCACGGAGAGTTTGAGCCTAACAACCCCCTTCAGAAAGCAGTAAATTGGATCGCTTCATATACAGGTGGATACCTTTTAACAGTTTTGTTGTTATAAACAAGTTTTTAAATTTTCCATCCCCTTCCTCCCATCCCCAGGTGTAGTAAATTGTAAGACATATTATCGTTTCACACAGGTGGATACCTCTCTAATAGTCTCGCTGTCATAAACGAGGCCCTTCACCAAGTGTTTGACCTCAACAGCCTGTTGATGAGTTTGATCGCAGCCTGGATCGCTAGATGGAAACCCAGCGAGAAGAAAACCTTCGGATATTTCCGTGCAGGTGAGGAACATTTATGTGTGGTTTGACAAACTTTGCTCAATATGGAAGTTTGTTCGATTCCCGGCAGGTTGGGTAGAAGGCTCTGATAAAGTCTTAAAGCTTGTACATGTTCCGCGATAACCTGAATGAGAAGAAAACATACCGTATCAAGCTTTTTTGACTGATCAATCCATATATTTGGTGTTTCCCGTTGTACTCGCGGCGTGGAACAACCTGTTTTCTAAAAAGTAATCTTCCAGTTAGAAGTTAGATAAGTTACTGTATGTGAAGCTGTGAACGTTAGCTGTCGATTTGACCGCGGTCTGGACTGCAAGTTGAATTACAACAAAGTGAAAACGTTCGGATTTTTCTGCATAGGATCTCTAGTGAGATGTGGTTCCTTCGCCATGGATTGTCATAGAAACACAGAGTAGGGAAGCCGTGACACTTAAGATGGATGGAGCACAGGAGGAGGGTTTCTTTTACGTTTAAACACTTGGGCTGTATTCGATTACCGTATCCGTTCGAATAAGCGCCCCCTGTTCCAATAAGCGCCCTTAATCGAATAACCGCCCCCCCCCAAATGTGCAAAAATTAAATAAGCGCCTCGTTTGAATAAGCGCCCCCCTTCCCCCATTTGTCAAAAAACACTGAAAATATGCGTGTTAAACGTATTTTGAGTTTTATTAAAAGACAAAAAAACCACAGCAATGGGTATGTAAGAGCCTCGTTTTGGAATTTAGACATAAGCACCCCGTTCGAATAAGCGCCTCTCCAAAATGTGCAAAAATTAAATAAGCGTCCCGGGCACTTAGTCGAACAGATACAGTAACTGTATTTCGGAATCAGGGAAGATTTCTGAAAACACTCTCAAAGTAGTAAACAACTATATTATTGATCCGAATTAAGAATTAAGAATAAGCATACTACTTGAGTGAAAGTGGCTCTTTCATTGTAGGATCATTGAAGTTTCGTCTTTTTAGAAGTTTGACTTTTATGTAATTTGTCTAAGGAATTTTACTGAAAATATTTTAATCCAACAAAAAGACCATTGATCAATTACATTTGTCCAGGTTTGACGTATTTTAAACCAATTTATTACTTTGTGTTTCACTAATAACACTATCCTTAACAAGACAAATAAGTACAATTCAACCCAATCGCCGCCAAAGACAGGCCATCCACCTTATTTACCTGTCATAAAATTAGAATGGTATCTGAACAGTGCCTGTTAACTAATAACTAAGTTTTCTCGTCAATAAACTTCGAGCATGCGCAAAACTGTTAAAATGTCCTCTGAAGGGATTAAAGATTTATTCCATATATTCCTATTCTGGAATACGATCAATCGAACACACTTTTAGGCGCAAGGCAAGGTTCTTATTGAAACATCAGTTCTTCGATGCGGCGAGCATTCAAACTTTCGTTTAGTTTCTAGAGCATTAATAGTTTTCAGAGTTCTGTGAAGACTATTCAGTTTTTTAACATAAACCATCTCCATCTTCTGCCTAATCAGATTTTCGCTTCAGCATTAATAGCTATAGTCCTCAGTTTTCCTCAAGAATAAATCATCGGTATCATATTTGCTGTCTTTTAAAATTCATCTATTTCTCTGCAGGTTTTTCATTTATAAGAATCAGATATTTTGTCCAAGGCTCATTGTTTTCAATTTTCACTTAGTCTTTTCAGCCTCAAATTGTTCTTAATTTTGTTCTTATTTCTGCAACGTTTTATCGAATATGAATCTTCAACTCAAGTGTCAAGTTGCCAATTCCAATCTGTTTGGACGTTGGAAATACGCGTTCATTGATAGGCTGACAGATTTAATACTGTTTATTTAATTTATCAAAACACAAGACGTGGAGTTGCTTATTTTTAGCAATCATTTTGAAATGGTTAAAGATTTTTGCATTCAAACTTTGGCGTATAATTACTGGGCTTACTGATTCGGGTTAAGTTACGAATTTTAATGTTTCATCTTAAAAAATTGTCAGTGGCTCCAAGTCTTCCCAGCCTCGGATTGTTCTTAAATTGTTCTTACATTTTGGGTGATTTGAGCTTCGTTGTTCTTAGAAAAGCTTATAAAGTTGTTGTAATAAAAAATAGCGTGTACTCGTTTGTTTTCTATCCAGAGGTGCTTGGTGCATTCGCCGTGATCTTCACTTTGTGGGTACTCACCGGGGTTCTGATGTACGAGGCTGTACACAGAATTGTCACGGGCCGCGAGGATGGAGCTGGCCACTCGGGTCACGTGAATGCTGACGTTATGATTCTTACAGCTGGACTGTCATGTGCAGCAAACATTGTGTAAGTGAAGAAACATAGGGACACAATTGTCACTGTTTTCATCCAGTTTATTAAACTTGGCTTTAAGTGTCTGTCAATCAAATCCATCAGCGTCTGAATACAGATTTAACCAATCACGACTTAGATCCGTAGAAGGTAGACCACTGGCCATAACCACTGGGAGGCGTGGTTCTGTTCAGAATAGGATTTGATTGACCGCACCGAGAAAACTACTTTACGTTTTGTAGGTGTGAAAAACTAGTATTCGATTCTTGATAGTAGGTCTTATGTATAGTGACCATAGTGAAACTGGATGTCAAAATGGATTCTGGTCTTAGTAATTAAGGATCTGTTCAAGAAGCGGAATAGAGGTATATTTCTCCCAAATCAGGAGATTTTTAAAATACCGAGTTAACAGAGCTTGTATTTTACCTGCTCGACCGATGGAAGATACAGGCTCTGCTGGAAATCGTTTCGTGTTTCCGTTGAGCATAAGTGACTGAAACAAAACTTGTCAATAGCGTAATCTCTCACATGATACTACGATCCTTGGACATGCTCAGCAGAAAAATGTTGTGACTTCGGCAGAGCCGTTATTTCGCGTCATTCGGACTAGTAAAAAACGCGACGTGGTTAGAGTTTACGTTTTGTGACCGACATTTTGCTTAACGGTAAATTCACGTAGCAACAACCGACGGGAGGTGCAATGTTTCTCGAAATTACTCTTACTTCACGAGAACAAGCTTATAAATAATAGAATATTCACACAATGTACGTGACAGGGAAGCTCCAAAATCCAACGCAGTAAAACTGAATCATTTCATCATTGTCATCTTCATCATCATCGTCATCGTCATCATCATCATCATCGCCATCGCCATCGCCATCGCCATCGTCATTGACATCGTCATCGTCATCGTCATCATCATCATCATAACTTCATTAATCTCTCATGTCAGTTATCTAGTACCAAGTATTAATAAGATCGTTCGCATGTACATAATTGAACCTGATCTTAGAATTTGTACAAAGATAAAATATATCTATAGTTCATAAAATTCCCCAAATTTTCGAACCGGTAACTCTAGTTCCTATTCAGGGCACAATTAAATTTCAAATTTGCTGCTATTTAGTTCTGCCAGTGGAGCTCCCGAGAGATTTTAAGAACGGGATATATGACCGTGGAAATTCCATTCATTCATTCACTGAGTTCCTATCGATCGTGGAGTGCAAAGATTCTAGAAATAGCCTGCGTTGGTAATTGTTTTCGTGTTTTCAAGGATTCGGCCGTAGCGTAGGTGGATGTCATGAAGATTATAAATTTATTGCAATATTTCATAGAGATTTTGTCCAACTTTTGCAATCTTTCGCAGTATCGAAAATTACCACTTAGTTTGGCGAAAATTAGATCTCGAAACCTGAGTTGTTATAACCTTTAAATCACTCGCCTCAATAGAGAAACGTTTTGCCATCTTGTAGAAACCATTAATTACTGTTTTGGTTCTATACAGGTTGAGCTGTCTTTTAAAGGGTCACTCCCATTCACACTCTCATGGTGGAATGGGAACTAGACACGAAGCACCGACAAATATTAACATACGAGCCGCCTTTCTGCATACATTGGGTGACGTCATACACAGTGTGGCCGTACTAATTGCAGCGTTTATTATCAAAATTAAGGTGAGAGCAGGCCTATACAAATTCACATTGAATTTCCTCTTGATGGGACTAAAGTGCTCTTGTGTACATATGCAATTGGTCGTTTGAGGTTCTGCTTACTGTAGCTATTTCAAGACTGGTTTTCTCGTGCATTGCAAACCAGATCGAAAGGAATTATGGGTTATGAAAAACGAAGACCATGTGCACGAAAAAGAGAGTATCAGCTTTGGAAATTTTTCAGTGGAAGCAATTAAAAAGTATTTCAAGCAATTTATTGTAGAAATTTGCATTATAGTATCTTATTCCCTCCCCTGTAGTTCCTTATTGTCAGGGTACGTATGCAGCATTCGGAAAGAAACAACCATTTTAAAAATAATTTTATGTGTGCTGCTTGCACGTAATAAGGGATTCATGTACCTCTTAACGTATCCTCATGATGCATGTAAGTACGTATGGACGTTTGTAACAACCATAAATGTAATAACACCATAAATGTAATACCCACCATAAATATAATAAAATTTAATCACTAATGTAATACATCGACCCACCATAAATGTAATAAAATCAATCATAAATGTAATAATTTGTACATTTTGCATTTGCTGCTCATAAACTGTTTCCCAATGAGTGCCCCTTTCAAATATCCGATTCCAACTACCATTTTTCATATTGTCGTGGCATGCTAAATTCACCGTATTTTTCTGTATATTCACTTCCTCAGCCCGAGTGGCAGATGGTGGACCCCGTATGTACCCTGCTCGGTTCATGTATTGTGCTGGCTGGCACTGTCGGTGTTCTTGTTGAATCAGTACTGGTACTTTTAGAAAGTAAGTATCTTTATTCAAGTTTTCAAGTGCTTTTGAAACCCTGTGTGTAATATGGCTCATAGTAGCTTTTCGGTGCTATATCTATCAGGTTGAAAGATGTTCGTCGTCGTATGATAATTTTCGACCATTTTGACTCCAAGTGGGTGGCGATAAAACTTAGCGGAGGTAGCAGAATTTATAAAAATGTCTCAGATGTTTTTCTTTGTAATGCCAATGTTAAAAAGTGGAGTCAACGATGTCATTTTAAAAAATACGTCAAGATGTATAAAAAGCTCAAATGAGATCCCTGTGTTGTCATGGAAACATAATTACAATAACAATTGTATTAGTTGTATTAGTTGTATTTGTAAAGATGAAGAATTAGTATAATTTCAGCCGACACCAAATGGCAGCATACACAAATATGGAAAACAGACAAGAGCCACTGTAAAACAAGTGCTGCATTTGATCATGAACTGATGTATGTAAGCAAACAGGCGAATTTCTTGTTACGTAACACTGAATTCCGTCCTAATTTGTCGAATAATTTCGGAGAAATGAGTGTACAAAAAACTGCCGAATGTCTAGAGATCTATTTTGCTGCAAGTTATACATTCTCTGCCATTTTCGACGCCAGCTTTTGAAACACGTTACTCCAAAAGTATTCAAAATATCAGTCTCCAATCTTTGGTTGGTATGATTATTGTGCCAAGCTTTTTTGATTTATGGAAATTTTGTTTGAATATTGAAGTTGGATACTGTGCTAAAAATGCAAAATTTAAACAATAATATCATACCGGAATGCGCCCATTGCCTATTTCATTCTGAAGAAAACAAAATTTCGTTTTGTTCAAATCTTTTCACAATCTGTTCTTTGTGAAAGCCATCTTTGCTTTGCTTCTAAATAAAATAATGAAATATTTTACAACTGAATGCTTTCGCTTTTTCAAATGATTACCTCAGGTGTTCCAAGCGATATGGAAATAAATGAAGTGAAGAAAGAAATCTTCAATATTGACCGTGTTCGGGGAGTGCACGACCTCCATATATGGTCCTTGATACCGGGCAAAACCGTACTGTCCGCACACGTTTTAGTTGGTAAGTACACTATGTACATGAATACACATCTACACGCTCCTAGACACAAGTACGAATACAGATTTTGGTTGAACAGTCATGTACCTAAACTCGTCATGATGATAATGATTATAAACTTTATTTTAAAAGGGTAATATTTACTATCACAAGGATAAACATAAAATGACACTTAAATACAATACAACATTAAAAAATCATTCCTTTCCCTTCTCTTTTTCGGTAGCCCGAGGTACAATAATTATCATCATCATCATCATCATCATCATCATCAATAGCTTTATTCAAGACTGTGTTTATTCATTTAAAATAAATAGATAAAGTTCTTCCATGAAGCCTTGTGTAAAAATACCAATTTGACAAGGTTGTACATTCGTAGACAAAATTACTAGCTATACTAAGTAGCTATGTTTGAAAGCACATGTTTGCCATCACTTTAAAAAAATCTTGGGCTTCCTTTTAATTTAGTTTTAGTAAAAAATTTATGTCAGAGATCTGCCTCTTCTGTAATGAAAGCCCTAACTGTTGATAGAGGTCTTGGCATGAACAAATGAACCGAGGGTTTTTCCAGGCCGTGCAAGACTAGAGTGAACGAAAAAGTAAGTATTAAATACCACAGCCAAAACGCACGCAGTGTGGGACCCGGGAAAAAACTATTGTTGGATTAGTTGTATTTGAAGACTGACATTTCACAAAGACACGTAGTTTCTTCCAGGTGCTCGGGAAAAATTGGGGCGAATGAGGGAAAAAGGAGAGGGGAAGCGTTATCTGAATTTTTCATTTTCCCCACCCCCTCCTCCCACCCGTAATAATTTCTTCTTAATCTCTCCAAGGGGCTTGGAAAAGAGCTAATCGCGCTTGTGCAATGCATGATGGTATTAACGATGAAAACTCTTGTTCTGTTTCTCGTTGAACAGAAAACACTGTGGATATTAATAAATTTCTACTTGCGGCTAACGTGAAGTTGTCCTCCAAATACAACCTATATCATTCAAGCATTCAAGTGGAACTTTTACAAGATGAAAATTGTCGTCGAACAAGACACCTCATCGACGACAGTGATGAACAAGATGACTAGGCTCGAGTCACACTTAGTTGAATTAAGTTCGACTTCGAACGTCGAATTTAAATAGCATGATTTGCAAACTGCGTGTACCATTTATCCAGAGATTATGTTCGTAAATAAATAAATAAATGATTATAATTAAAGTTTAAAAAAACAGCTGTAAGTGTTGTATAAAACCGAAAGTTGAACATTCCCCCACTTAAACTTAAAGTCACATGACTTACAGCCCCTCCAACAGAGTTTCTCGTCGTTTCGAAGATTAACTTGTTTTGATTTTTCTTGTGACTCTTGTCTTGCTTCTCAAGTGTTCTCAGGGGGTGGGACTAAGGTTGAAGTATAACAATTTTGGCTAGCTCATTTTAAACTATATAAAAATTCGTCTCGCAGAACTAGACCTTACTATACTCTTACCAGCTATCAGTCACTCTAATTAATCCTCACCATCATGTCAATAACTCTCGTCCTTATTAGCCCAATTTCTATCACTAATTTTCATTAGCTACAGCCCTCACTAGCCATCCTTCAATAATCCTCATCATACTTTTAATAGCTATTACTCGCCCTTATCAACCCTCACTTTTCCCTCTACAGTTTTACTTACCCTTGCTGTCGCGGTTATAATAATACTTTCAGTAGTTATAACTCATACTTTAGATATCACTGACACATCAAGAGCTGCTTGATAAGATTAATCGAGCCCGCTGTAGTCACCCCATGAGAAAATTGAGACACGTTTCTTTCAAGTTTCCAGACACTCCAGGAGCAACATTTCTACAATGGATCAACTCAACAATAAAAGAGATGCCGGAAAATATGGTTACCAGTACTACCTTGCTAATCTTTGATCTCCTTGACAACGACAAACAAAGTCATCCTGTCATAATTCTCTCAAAATTATAATTTGTCTGCATAAAATTGTTTCGAAAATTAAGAACTAGCGATATGAACAGTTATATTTTAGTGTAGAGTTTGATTACATGCATGGAGACAAGATCTTTCAATAATTTTTGTAAGCAAAATGACAACAATATATTGGAATACGCCTGGTTCAGTTCCTACACTAAAACAATATGAAAAACCTAATTATAGAGCAGCTGCCAGTAGAAACAGGAAAAAACTGCGTTGTTGACAATATTTGTTGAAAACCCACGTAGACTCTGGTGGCAAACCATTGAGAAAAATATCTCAGCTGTAACTGATAATAAACAAAGGAACAATGCAGTTGCTTATCATTATCAAATGAGCTTCAGTTGAAGCTGTTGAGGTGCTAGCTTCGGCATTTATGCTCTTACTACTCCACAAATACACACAATTGTGACACAGTTTGCCAAAACTTTGGAATCGTGGAGTGTTTTGCTGTGAGACTTGCAGCTGGTAGGTATGATTTTTTACTTCTAACTTCCTTTTTGCTTCACTTCACCGTGAGTTCGTCCTCGCAAGATCAGCTTTTCGTTAAACAAACAGTCGAAGTACGTCGAAGTGCCAAATTGATCAAGTTTGAATTGGAAAAGTATGTCACACTTTATACAGAAGTTGAGCTGCAAGCAGTACATGTGATGAAAAATATTTCAGTCTGTCATAAATAGCAACCACTTTTAAAATTCGTACCCTCAATCAAGGAAAGAAATTCAGTTCTCAATTGTTTGCCTGAATGGTTGATTATGTAAAATAGATTGCTTTGTATATCTTTCGACGGTCGGCTACCATCAGAAAGGAAACTCGGAGCACTTTTACAGGATACGATAAGCGCAGTCATAGCTTCATTTACTTTATCAATTTACATATAGAGTCATTACAGTCTCAAATTCTGCAAACAGCGATAAAATTTATTTATATTATTAGCATCATTAGGATTTGCATGATCGTTTTGTTTCGATTACCATCCATGGCAGTTTTCTGTTCAATTTCCTAAAAAGTGATAAATCCTTGTTACAAGTCCCAACTTCTCGCAAAACCTGTCTTGCACGAACATACCCTAAATTTGACGAAATTATTGCAGGAAAAGTTGCTGTAAATGTTACAGAAAGGATAAATCATTTTACTTTCTGTAATCATTACAACAACTTGGCTGGCAACGATTTTTCGTTGCAAGGTGTGTTACACGGTGCAATGGTTTCGTTCAATTTTCTCGCAATGTTGAATCCAAACTGTTACAAAGTGTGACAGGACCTTAATGCTACCAGTAACTTTTTTAAGAGAATCTGGTAACCAATGTGGATCAGTTATATTTTATTTGAAGTTTCCAGTTCAATTCGATTAGTGAAACTTTAAAATATATATTGTAAATGATAAACATAGTTTTTTCAAATAATCAGAATGCTGAAAAAGCAAATTTTGTTTTAAGATGCTTGCAGCCTAATTTGTTTGACATGTCGACTTGAGCATTCATATGGCCTTCAGTTAGAACTGCTTAGTTTTAGATTATTATTCGTGTTTTCTTTATGGCAGTGTCTCCAAACAAGAAGCTATAGTGAGAACGCCAGACTGTAACGCTGGAGAAACTGGTTCAAGTGCTGGTTTTTTCTGTACCATGAAGTCGTGCATTACAATCCTTGTTATGATGTTGACCCTTATTTTTCCAGGTAAAAAAACTTGAAGTGTATATATCTTGAAAACAAGCAGCGAAACATTCCCTAAAGATACTGAAAACAACTGCTGATCACTTCAATAATAATCAAAATCCAAATAATAAATACAATAATAATAATTATTAGAATAAATAAGAAAACTAATAAACCATATATCGCATTGCGTTGCGTTGAATTAGTGTTGACATTGCAGGTGCTTTCTTACGTTGTATTGTGCTGTGTTGTGTCTTGTCTTGACGTGTTGCGTCGTGTCGTGTCGTGTTGTGTTGTGTTGTGTCGTGTTCTGCTGTGTCGTCTTGAGTTTTATCTTGCCGTGTCATGTCATGTTGCATCGTATACTACCTGTATACTGTTATGTTATGTTATGTTGTGTCATGTCATGTCATGTTGTGTCATGTCGTGTTGTCACGTGTGTGTCATGTCATGTCGTGTCGTGTCGTGTTGTGTTTTCTTACACTGTGTTGTGATTCGTTATATTACATTCTGTAGTGCTACGTTACACTGTGTTGTATTGTCATGTCATGTCATGTCATGTCATGTCGTGTTGTGTTGTGTTGTGTTGTGTTGTGTCGTGTCATGTCATGTCGTGTTGTGTTGTGTCATGTCATGTCATGTCGTGTTGTGTTGTGTCATTTCGTGTTGTCTCGTGTGTGTCATGTCATGTCATGTCGTGTCGTGTTGTGTTTTCTTACACTGTGTTGTGATTCGTTATATTACATTCTGTAGTGCTACGTTACACTGTGTTGTATTGTCATGTCATGTCATGTCATGTCATGTCGTGTTGTGTTGTGTTTTCTTACACAGTGTTGTGATTCGTTATATTACATTCTGTAGTGCTACGTTACCTTGTGTGCTGGGTTGTGTTGGGTTGTTTTGAGTTGAGCCAAGTTAGGTTGCGTTGGGTTATGTTGCGTATATTTGTATTTTTAGAATTGGATTCACGTACGCTGGCTCCTTGAACAACAAAATAAAGGGATGTTTATAGAAGAGTCTTTTTTTAAAAAAACCCAAAATGTTATTTAGACGATTCAAACTTGTACAAAAATCTGATAAACAAAAGTCAAGACGTCCGACTGCTCTCAGTCACACACAAAAATATATCCTCTTCTCGCGCACGTGTTCTCAGTTCGCACAAATGTCCATACCGCTGTCCAGTTACAAATGTGGCTCTTAGCAACATCACAATATCAAAATAATGTCAACAAACAACAACGTCATTGAACAAGTTACAACATTCAATATAACCTGATATGTTTCCTTTTCCCAAAGGACTTGCCATCAAATGTTTCTCTTGTACGAGCAAGATCTCAATGGAAGATTGCCATGACAACCAGCGGGCTGTTTCCTGCCACATCCATGGCGGGAACTATACCACGTGCAAAACGTCCACCAATAAGGTGACGAAAACATTCATCAAGTCCTGTTCCACAAAGGACCACTGTGCATTCTCTCAGAAGCGTTGCACGACAAGCAATGAATGTGAGCAATACTGCTGCACAGGGGATTTCTGTAACGCGGACGCTGCAAATGTTCCAGCTCCCAGTCAAATATGGCTTTTACATGCAATGATATTCGCTATTTATTTGATTAATTTTGAATAAATTGAGAACAATAACCCAGGTCATTGCTTTGGAAATAACAGCTGCAAAAGGCGAGAAAGTGTTATTACTTTGCAGCGAAAATCTATTTTAATGCTACCGTCGACTAATAAACCGTCCGCGGACAGGTACGTTAAGCCGTTGGTCTAGTCTCTCGTCATCCTAGCGGGGGACTTAAAAGAACCCACGCACTAATCGATAAGAGTAGGGTTGTGACCGGGTGTTGTGGTCTGTCCTGTCCTGGTCGCAGGGGGCATTTATCCTCAAAAATATTGTAAACTGCGCGGCAGCAATTTGCGCCCGTAAAATGCAGTCCTGTCTTCAAGTCCCCCAACAACATTGTAAAAGCCCCTGCAATTCAGCCTCTGGCTGCAAATTGGGGTTAAAAGTTGACCACCACACTTACTTACTTACTTACTTACTTACTTACTTACTTACTTACTTACTAAACCGACCTGAAGTTTAAATGGCGAATGCACGGATTCCGGCGCCTTTCTAACACAGGGCCGGAGGAGCAAAGTTGATATTGGAGGGGTGACTTTGCGAATCCCAAAGACGTGAACTTTTTAGGGGGCGGGGGCATGCTCCTCTGGAAAGTTTGATTAATTTCGTTGTCTGAAATGCCATTCCTGCATTCTGAGATGATTCGTGGGTGTATTTTGCCTACTACGAACAGCACCGCGTGAAAGTTGGAGTGGCCTGGGCCCGTCCCCCAGTCCCAGGCCCTGCTCCGCTGGCTCCATAACATGTTACCATATTGGAAGTAAAATACAAGTTGGCTGAGTTGAAGCCATTCTGCTTTCAACAGTAGCTCGCAAAAGGAACAAAAATGGTTTTAACGCCAAACGTGTTAATATTTGTGGAAAATTTTGTTTCTCGTTAAGTTTCCACTGTTTTGAGAAATGTAATCACAGGAGCTGCAAAATTGTCTAATTTCTGCAAAATGGGATAAGGAAATAAAATATGAACTACGCCGAGCTCTTCTATTCAAAAGCCTCGTTTAGCTCAGTGTTCTTCGTTCGAACCAATTCGATCTCTGCAAATTTTGTACCTTGAATTTGTTCTGCCAATTCGAAAAACACAAAACAATTGAAATATTGTTTCTCATTTCCATTGTTTGTCTCATAAAACCACTTATACTATTAAAGTTTAATCTTTTTTAAAAGATACCTGCAAAAACTGTGGCAGGGCAAAACGAGCAAAATGGTGATCACTCTGTATGGCAACAAATATTGGCCCTTTTACGGCTGCGCCTTATGCTACCCTAATACTTCTCTCGTGTACTTAGAAACTCCCGGCGCGCGCTTTTATAGCTCGACATAGCGCGCAGCCTCGCTTTCTGTTTCTATATCTATACGAAGGACTAGTCGTTTTTTACGTCCTAGGGTTGGGCTGTGATGTCCAAGAATACTGACGCTCAATAAAATGTCTATGCCTCCGTAAAACTCTTGAATAAAAAGTCCTATCCATTCTCTATGGTCTCATAATTTTACCCTTTCCTTTCTTTATGGAAAACAAAACAATCCAACTACAAAAGATGTATTTGAAAATGCCCTCTCCCCTCCCCCCTCAAAACGACCGTGCGCCCACTCTAAGCCGCCCACTTGTTCGAAAGTAAATTAGTGCCAGCCCATGCAAGGTTAAAATTTTAACTCATGATTAGGTTAGCTTCCCTTATTGACTGATTGGGGCTGACATTTAGGGTCAAAATAACTGGGTTTCTTCAGAGAATTTCAAGGGGCACTTTCACGGCTTAACTGATGGATTTTCTCTTCCTCAGAAGTTGCATTTTTATTATTATTTATGCAAAGTGTTTCTTAAAAAGAAAATATTTTTATTTACTAAATCGCCAATGTTCAATCACTTCTGTCAAGGTTTTATGCATTTTAGATCAGTTCCGGCTTGGAACATAAAATTGATAACTACAATCCAACTTAATCGCCGCCTAAAACAGACCATCCGTGGCATTTACCTCTTGAAAAACTAGATTGGTATCTGAACAATTACTGTTGATAGATATTTTGGCTTGAAACAATTTTTTTTGTCATAAGATCCCAGAGCATTCGCAACGTGCAAAAATTACTTTAAAATTTAATCGAACCCCGGGTTAAATTTAACCCACTTTAGAACAACTGGGCCCAGGACGTAATAAAATTAAAAAACGGGTTTAGATACACTTTTTTTTTTAAGAACCAGTAAAATCTTGCTCAGCCTCAATGTTCTTATTTTGAGGGCAATTTCAGCCTCAAAATGTTCTTATTTTGTTCTTATTTGTGGCAT
>JANSTQ010137454.1:0-13383 GCA_026167885.1 Bergia puertoricense
CATCCTATTTGAAATACTAAAAGGCAGAGTAACTTTCTTGCACAAATCATCAACGCATTTAGAAACAACTGAACTTCAAGTACATTTATGCTTACTACTCGTTAGAAGGGTTTTGTCTACTGAAGCGTGAGTACGTTTGTGGTGATATCTGTTCTGTTGGTCGCCTCGCGTTTCCCTAATAAATCCGGCTCTTTAAATTAATTTTTCTCTTTTATCGGCAGTTCGTTAGCAATTTGATGAGCGGGTCAGACCAAAGTTTGGTTTTCGGTTTGATGTTGAAATGGATGAAAAGATAGGTGCATGTTTAAAAAGTCAGACAGACCGACACAATCTTTATTAAAGTTTACCGTTGACCAATAAAGCATGTTTGCACGTTAGTGATTTGAAAACGTGTTGGTTACACCTTCGTGCTAAAGAGCAATATAGTTGATAAATCATACACTTCCGAATTACGAGACTTTCAATCAAGCTCTTGTGATAAAACAATATTCATAGCAGGGCTGCAAGTAAATTTCATTTTAATTAACATACCAAGCAAGGGCTTTTTTAAGATCCGGAGAAACTTTGACTAAAACTAGCCAACAATTATTTGGGTCTTGTCATGATACATTCACAGTTTTCTCAGCCGTTGGAAGAAGTTCAACTCTAGAACACCGTTTTATCCGCACTCTCCCACAGCTAAATTCACTGGACTTGTCTGTTTGCGGGTAGCTTCTGTACCTCTTACTCAAATGTTGTGATTTAGTTTGAGAATTTCTGGTGCCATGATAGTTCTAATACGTGGCTGGTGGCCCACACATGCGCAGAGCACTCCACTAGCCTTTTCCTCAACAAAGGAATAAATAATTTGCAGTCTTGGAGTTTCACTGACAAAATGTATCTGGAGCGGGGAAATGAAGGGCCAAACTGATTTGGTTGTGAAATAGCGGATATTGATCTTAATTAGTTTTTTCAAGTCCAGCCCGAACGGTGAGTAGTGAGTTTAGACTAGAACGGGGAGAAAGAATGGCAGAAAACTTTGAATGAGTTGTTCATTTACTATATTGATTTCAAAAGTTATAATGATATGCGAGTTCATTTGAATCTGCGTTAGCTCTTATTGTACAATTGGCTAGACTTGAACTGGAAGTTGCCGAGCTTCATCTATTCGAAAAACCGTAATTTCTATAAGTTAAGCTTAGGAACTGCTGAATGTAGATGGAAGCACTTAATATGGCAAACCAAATTGGCCTTGTTTATCGGCACGCAGGTGTAATCAGGTCATTCGTTGGAAGCAATCGTCTTTATACCAATTAATATATTCTTTTTTATTGTTATACTAACTACCAGAAAGCTTTTTTAACTCTTTATTTCAAATTACTTCAGGCTGAAGAAGTTATTATTCAAACTTTCGATAAAATAACTTTAGTAAACGTAACGGGCAAAAAGTTTAAGTCATCATGTAAGGTTGCCCGACATTAATTGATTTAGCTACGCAAGTTCTTGCACATCTGAATATCAGACAAACTTCTGTCTGGAGTTTGGCCAAATACTTATTCAAACTTTCTACATATTTTTCATTTTTAGTTTATAATTTTGTGAAGTTGTATTATATTTTCGTTGTTGACCGGTTGAAAGTTAAATCTCAGACGGATGATGCAAATTGCGCGTGCCGGCAGCGGCTGTCAAAACTAGCGAAAGAAATCTAACTTTAAAATAGTGATAAAGTTGGGTCTTACACTTATTGCAGCAACTTGAAATTTAACTGAGTTTGTTACTTTTTTCAGGTCGAGCACGGGCTGTCTCGTTCAAGATATTTTAACCAGAAGTCCAGCATCTTGGACAAGAGCAACTAGCAAATTATGGCATTCCGTAGCAAAACAATTTTCGTTGGTTTAACGCATCTGTTCATTTTATGGAGTTTATCCTCCGGGCAAGGTGAGTCTAACTTCAACATAAAAAAAAAAACTTAAAACGAAATCGCTGTTTCCTGCTTGTGATTCATTAGTGGCAAATTTAGTTATCGTACGTCGCATGTCAGCTTTACACACAGTTAAGATATCCGTTAAGATAGTCAATATTTTTTTATTCTCAGAGAAATAATAAAAATACAGTGGTAGAAGAGGTTAGATTCTTAAGAATCTGAATAAGCCTTTAAACGAATAACTTTAACTTAATTTATTATTGTGTATCGTACAGAATTGACACTTAGCGGGAACTTGGTGAAGGATAACATTAGTTTTTTTTTTTGAAATACAACCTTAAAGGCGTGTGACATGAACTGGCAGAGGGAATATTGAATTCTATCTACTCTGTTTTAGGAGTAAATTTAAAAAAACCCCTTATAGTCACAGTTTTGAACGCCGCTGTTTAGAGAAAGATTTTTGACAATTTTACACATTCCTGTAACATAAAAAATTTAACAATACGCGCAAAGTACCGGGTAAAGAACAAAGAAAGGCAGGTTCTTTGCAGATTTTGAATTCTACCACCTGAAAGATCAAATTTTGTAGTCAACATTTCTGATCTGGCTGGCAAATCTTTCCTTGATTTGATCTCAAAAATTTCCAACAAATGTTGTACGCTAGTTTATAAAGTTTATGGTTCAGGTCACAGCTGCTTAATGAGGAGGTGTTTTGTTTAATTTCAGTCTGATTCTGCTCAGTGGTTTTGATAAATGTTCCCTGAAGCGTTAAAACGCATCGCTGGCTACTTGTTGACCACAAGAAGAGAGAGCAAAAGATCAAATGTTGTTTACAAAACATCGAAATATTCTTTAATTCTTGAATTGAGGTTGAATGATATCGAAATGATTCTGATTGATTATTTTTTTTACATACATAAGTGATAATATTTCATCAGTTACGAGAAGAGCCGTGATTTTTTTTTCATTTCCATTTTAATCGAGACTGAACAAAACCATTTTTTGTCTATGTATTATTTCGTTTTAAGTGTAGCAGAAAAAGTTCTGCATAATAGTTTAACAGAAAGAAAACTACATTTCCGTCTATACATTCTTCCTTTTTACATACTAGCGTAATATGTTTGAAAAACTCCAAAATAGAAACGAAACTGTGCATTTTTACCTGTTTTGATTTCAAAATCAAAGAGTTTAGTGGACGTAATAAGCCCACTGAACCGATTCAAGCGAGAAGAAAAATATCGACGTGTTCAACAAGAAACCAAAAACACGATAACTGAGTAACAACAAGGCGGCTTTCAAGAGTACGCACGGATGAATCTACTTCAAAACGTTTTTGTTTATTCTTGATTTTTTCCCTTTGTGTTGTTTGAGTCGGCAATCAGAAAGGTTATAGAGCATAATTCATAGGATGGAAAAGTCTGATTAAACGTTTATAGGTTGCTGTATCTTTTTACAGTTTCTCCCTCAATTTATAATTTTATTGTTTCGATGTTGCAAAGCGTCCATGTTTTATCAAAGAAAAATACCAACCATTTTGCTACCATATACTGATTACGATCTTAGGCAAAAACGTAGAAAGGATCATTTAAAACAAATTGTAGAAATACTGGAAAGCACTGCTTTGTTCTTGCAAGAAATTTGACATCTGGGAAGAAAGTTGTTTAAGTTTGAATACAAGTCTGTTGAAGCGCAAGCTGTTTTTATTATGAATCTCGCTTCCAGAGCTTTGAAGTTCTCAAACAACAGTTTTAGTGGCAAATTTAGAGCGTGCATCCGTGTCCGTTATCCAATAAATAAAACTTTTACTTTAAAAGAACTTTAAAGTCAAAACGTAGGCAAAAAACGGCATAGAACATAGTGAACGGTGTTAGTTTGTTACAAAGTTATCGACGTGTTTATTGAAGAATTTTAAAATAAGACAAAACGGGACACCAGTTTCCGTGCCAGGCGCAGCTCAGCTCTAAAGTTAAAAGTATTATAACAAAATAAAGTTTAGTACAAAACAGTATTGTATGATAACAGGAAGAAGGGATGGCTTAAGTCTGTGACAGGAACAGCGAGGAGAGAGTGTCCAAGACAACTTAAAGCGACCCCGGCTCTCAGCATCACAATTTCTTAAAATGAGGCGCTGAAGGTCTTGTTTACGAAATTTGTCATCGTTTTTCCGCTATCTGTGGACAGTTTGACAATCCAGCCCTCAGAAATTGCCACTTGTCTCGGCCATTCTAGATCGTGGATATCGCCATCTTGAAAACTGCACTTATTGACGTCACAGTCTTGTGACGTATTTTTTATCCTGTTGACATAACTAACATTTAGAGCTGTTGATACTGATTGAAGATCTTCTTGAAATTGTTGAACACTACAGAGTTCTGTAAAACACAGTAAGTATTCTATGTATGGCAATGCTTGTGACGTCTTTAATATAAGTGGAGTTTTGAATTGCCAAATGGCGGTCTCCACGGCCCCAAAATGTAAAACATCTAAGGGCTGGTTTGTAAAACTGGACACAGATAGGAGAAAACTATGACGAATTTCGTAAACAGGATCTTCCGAATGCCTCATTTTCAGATTATATGTTGCTGAGGGCCAAGGGTCCCTTTAAGGTGACATCAAAAGTCAAGATAAGTACGCATAGAATATGATGTTTGGATGAGAGAAATCTTTTGAATGATATAGTGCCTTTTATGTCTCCGATAAACATCAGTAAAGACAAAGATGTAATACAATGACTTTTGTTACCACTTTCAAAATTAAAATACGACTCTAGCCGATGAACATGAGAGCCAGACGAGAGTTGTTTTCTAATGCCTTGTAGAAGCGGAGCCGATAAGAACGTGTAGATTGTGATGTTTGGACGGGAAAAATCTCGGCTAATGGTGCCTTTTATGTCTCCACTTAACATAAATAAAGACAAAAATAATAAAATGACTTTCGTCACCACTTTGACAATTAAAACACGAGCTCTAGCAAGTAAACATGAGCGTTAAATGCAAACTGTTTTCTCATCCCTTGTCAGAAGCGGAGGCGGACTGGTGCAAAGACGACGTGGAATGTCAAAGATACTCGAAAGATACTTGTGAGTCTCACGAATGGGTCCAGCTCAACTGCCCCAAGAAATGTGAAATTTGTGGCACTTCAGGTTGGTAAAATATGGATTCTTGTTAGCTCATACATACACGGCCAGGAGAGAGAAAAGATTTAAGAGTTAGGCTTTCTCTAAGAGTCGTGCTGTACAACTTAATTAAGAGATCTGCTTTCTGGCCTACGCTGTGCTTCTTGAAGATTTCGGAAGCAATAGCTTGCTGTTGTAGAAAAAAGGCCATTGCACCATAACCAAGGAACCACACTCTAGTAAATTAGTTTAGGACCTCCTTTAAAAATTTTACAATTAATAGGTAAACATACATACAGACAGACAGACAGACAGATAGATAGACAGATAGATGGATAAATAGATAGATAGATAGATAGATAGATAGATAGATAGATTCTGACATCGTTAGACTTATGGGAAAGGAATATATGCTTTCTTGTTGGTCTTTTTTGTCACTAACCGCCGACTTTCACTCACTAGGTAATGCAGGCGTTACTCCCACAGAAGGGCCGACAGTCAATCCGTTTGCAACGCCGCCGGGAGTCGTCCCGACGTTTGCTCCGGACGTCGTTACCGTTGTGCCATACGAGAAGTACAATTTCACCCAAGCGCCCACGGCCGCCCCTCTCGTACCCGCCGTATCCCCTCAGGGGGTGGAAGCTGCGCCTATTGTAGGCGCTGGTCCCGCAACGCCGCTCAGCGCGTCAGAAGCCAACGGCTATAAGGGAGAAATTACAAACCCTGGCACTTACGCAACGCAGAACACTAGTCAAGAGTTTAACGGGTACGACATTAATACAAATACGAATGCTGTGACGGAGACCGGGCCGGTTATGCCAGCCACAACAGGATACAGTGAGGACACATATCATCCGGATCAGCACGAGAAGCTAGAATCGACTGCTACTCCTGTTGTGGGGATGGGTCCTGGCACTGTGAACACAACTACTGAGGAGGCGCTAGTTAGCAGCCAAGTGAGCAACGCGCATGCTCACACGGAAGAAGGCAAAAGCTGGGTGGTAGAGATTCCCCCCAGTGTCCAAGAAGGTCAAGGTGAAACTGAAAATATCAAAATCTCACTTATTAAAAATCCAGTTGAGGCCGAAGCCCAAGGAATGAAAGAGGTTCTTTTTACTAACAACACCCACAAAGAAACCATCAAGATCTCCTTCAGAGGTCATCACAACAAACATCGTGGACACCATGGACAGCATGAAGTCTTAGATAAAGAAAGTGATCACAAACTAAACGAGAAAGAGGAAATAAAGATCTCGTTTATCAATCGAAAGAATGGTACAACCGTTCCGATAACTGAAGGCAACGCAGGTGTCAAGGATATCAAGATTTCGTTTGTTACAAAAGGAAACAGAACTATTGCCCAAGAGTTCCCTGCATCGGAGCCCGCTCCTGGTAATCAGAACGAGGTGGCAGTGAACCCGTTTGCTGACCAAACGATTGAAAACAGGACACAGAACAGGAACATTTCAGTTTCCTTCGTTGGCGACAAAATCCTTCAAGAAATCCCTCCAGCACAACAACCAACCTTCCTTCCAGAAATTGGTAAGATTCATATTCTTTCTTTGTCTCCCACAAGTGCTGATAGGTACTAACAAATTTGATGTTCATTTTTGTCCTTAAGAGCGGTTTTGCCTCCTCCCGGTCTCTTGAAGAGATTAAGAATATACTTGTTAGGGGTGTGGGAGGGGGTAGGGAAAATAGGAAAATCAAATAACACTCTCTCTCTAGCTTCTTTTTCACTCCTTCATTCGCCCAGAGTTTTGTAAAAGACCGTGAATAGTGGAAGCAATCAGATTGCAGAATTTGAGTTATTCCTTGTGAGTATCTGTTGTTCTAGCTCATTGAACTTATTCGCGCGCACGAGATATATGACTATCTGAAATGGGACTTGAAACTCCTTTATTTTGCTGAGAGGAAATTGATCTTCAAAGATATCATAGTCTTATTTTTTCATGAACAAAGAAATCAAAGACAAAAAATAATGGTTTTGCAAACAAACTACTCTTCAGAAATTGCTTTAAACAATGTTCTCCAATTAAACAACAATTAGTTGCCAAGACCCAAGGACCGGAAGAACAAGTTGGTAATTCACCCCGTCCCTACATTAAATTTCATTTGAATTAATTGTTTCTTGACTGAAACTGGAAAGGAGAGCCAGAAACTCTACCAAAAATGAGAGGGTCGATCTATTTCAAATTCACTTTCCCAAAGCAACTTTTGTTCAAATCAAGTGGGAAGCTCTTGAAAGTTATTGAGTGACAACTTATAGCTTAAATTAGTGATTTGGCTTTGCTCTCTAAAATCCTTCGCACAAAACAGGTACAAGTCTGACTTGATTGAGACAGGTGCCAAAAATTTAGCCTGGAGACGGGTATTGGATAAATAAACAACATGAACAAAATTTCAGCTGAGGAACGAAATAATACGAGCAAAAGATCTATGGAAAGTAACGAAAGATGCTGACATGTGATGGGCCGACATGCGTTGTCTACAGTGTTTGTGATCTTGCTTTGCCAAAGAGGTGAATAGTTTAGGATTCTATAAGGAGTAACCCATCGATTATTTGTATTAGATCCATAACATAAATATCATATTCCATGTACGTTCGCTATCCGATTCCTTATGATTGCTTAGAACCACTAGAATCGACAAGTGAATTAATCAGTTTTATTAAAAAAACGTTTACTTTGTTCAAATCAAAAGTTTGATTATATCATGTAAGTTTTACCTCTATCATTTCTCCTTTTCTTAGTTTTTTAAGTTTTGTTCCAACTCCCAGGCAAAAGTTAATTGGTGATATCCTGTCTATCATAACCACATGAAAATATCCGATCCATGTTAATTACATGGCTAATTAACTTCACATTATAAAAACTAAATATTATCAGATCAGTTTCCGTAGTTATTCACCTACAAGCTGATCTCAGCTGTAAGTCGAGCCCCCCCTTTTTGGAAGATGTAAGTTAGACTTGGTGATCGACAAGAAAAATCAGAAAAGTCTCGGTTATAAGCCGAGACCCTAAACTTTTCTTCAGCAAGACAGTTTATTTCGGCGACACTGAACAAAAGAATGGAACAAATCTCTGAGGAAATACATTTATTGAGTCATGGATATTGGTTGAGTCTAACTAACAGTAGCTGAAGAACGATCTACCTTCATCTACCATCACAAAAGGTCTCAGTGAATTCTTTAAGTTCTACAATTTAGTCCACTTATGGACCAACTGCACAAGTTGGTATTTAAGGGTTCTAACGAGCTTATTAAAATAATTTACTGTACATGGCTTTTAGGATTTTTAAAATTTCTCTTTTCCATTTCGATAATCTCAAAGAAACGCAGGGTTGGTAACCTTTAGCTGTTGCTCTTCTAATTCATAACGTCACAAGTTTAAGGACAGAACTGGTTATGAAGGAAGAGTTCCTATTTATTTTCAGGCCTACTCCGAGTCTTTAAGTTGCCTAAAATTGCCTTAAGTCGCCCTACGTTGCCTTAAGTTGTGCTAAACCGCCAAGTCATGTTATGTTTCCAGACAGTTGTTACTTAAATCGTTTTAAACTGCCTTGAATTTCCTTAAAATGCCTCACATCGGCTAAAGTTTTGTGATTTTCCTATCATTTTTCTTTAAGTTGTCTAAAGACGCCCTAACTCGCGCTAAGTTTCGTAAGTTGCGGTGACCTGAGAACTCGTAGTAGGCCTAACATCAGTAAGAAGTGCAAAGTAGAAATAATGTTTTTAAAAAGCTTGTTTGAAGCTATTTATAGCAGGTCATGTGCGTCTAGCACATATTGACTAGAAATTTTCCAAATCCTAGATTTGCTTGAAGTGCACGATTATATAGCCTAGCACTTCATAAAACCTACAAATGCCCCAAGGTTGTCCAACTAAGTCGAGGCCAAGGTATTATCAGATAAATTAATATAGTTTATGATAAATACTATTTCACTTCATCCAGATAACAAATTCTTCTGCTAACTTGAACATTCTGCAGTAAAAAAAATTCTCATGCCAATTGAGTTTTGTCTAATGCCTTCTCCACTTTTTCCCTCGTTTGTCCTCCCTTCGGATCGTCATGATAGAGACACACGGTTGGTACTATTGTACGTGTAGGCGAAAGTGAAGCTTAAAAGTATTAATTTGCGTGAAAAAAAGTAAAATTGGAATGAGCTCGAGGGGCCTGAGACCAAATTTCTGTAAATTGAAAATCAAAAGGGCGGAAGATTTTGAAAGTGTTACCCTTTTTAAGGCAAGTCAAGTTTCTTGTTTATTTGCTGTTCATAATCAGGTTTTCATCAAACGACATTTGAAGAATGGGCTCAGAAATCGGTGAAAGTTGATGTGCCAGTTCCAGACTCTGGCTTCAAGGCAGTAATTATCAACTATTAAATCGAAGGACTTCACTTGCTTAACAACTAGTCACTATTTTATAAGTTTATGATGATCTACGAAACATTCTTAAACCGTAAATCGAAATGTAACTTTTCAAGGATATTTAACAATTATTGGATGAGGTTGACAAGAGTTATCAAGGCTAAGGTTTCGGTATTAATATTATCTGCGGACTCCAAAAACTGAACCTGAGATGGAATTTACATGATTATATATGCAGCCAATCCTGTCTATCATAACCACATGATTATTTGCAGCCAATCCCTTAGTATAGTATTATGCTCATTTGTTAAGCCCCTACCAGGATATGGATCCTCTTTACTTTGTACTATATTGTGTTAATGAATAATGTTTCTTTTCGGTTTCCATGCAGCTGCAGCAGGATTGGGTAACACAACGGAGGTCTGGTGTAACGACAGCCCCGAGTGTACAGAGTACCATGATGACCAGTGTCACAAAGACTGGCTACTCGTCAACTGCCCCAAGAAATGTGGAGTCTGCGGCACAGGTACGTGTACATGTAGAGCACTGAAGATTCATGGACCTTGTGTCCTTTTGTTTTTTGCACCTTCTGCTTTGCGCTAAATAAAAAAAAAATAGATAAATAAAAAAAGTAGACAATAAAGAGGCCCTCAAAGGGGGGTGCTGCTGTTGCTTTTCTCTCGGTAAAAAGATTAATGTCACCTCAAAAAACAAGCCAATGAAAGGGAAATGTCGCTGTCGGTTTTTATCATATTGTTCCCAGTAAACTCCTGTCGCTTGTTGTTGATAAGCAGGAAGTTTGTCGCCTATTTCGTAGACCATGTCGCCTGTAGCTTAAAACCCTTGGAAGGCCCCAATAAAGAAATAAGCATAATTCTTGTCACACAAAAGAGTAGTGTCAGTCAGACTTACTATTTTATTTTTCGTTAACATTTTTATATAAAAATCTCTTTGAATAAGTAACTAGGGCCTTATAGATAACAAGTTTTGCTGATGAATTAATAGAACTGTATGATCGGCTACACTTAACAAAATTATGATCTATTACATTTCAAGGCAAGTAGAGGCATACTCTTGAAATTTTAACTGAACCTCTAGAAGGTACCAATCTGGGCGTACCAGTCAAAATATACTGTCATGTAGTTATAATCAAAGACTGACTAAATAGATTTTCAATGGTACATTTTTCATTGCAGTTGTATCATTATAAACTATCGATGGTCATTGCAAAAAATTTATTCAGTTCCTCTATTTTTGTCACTAGGAAACCCCTAAAAGGTACGGCACTGTATGCAAATGTCAAAAATTTGTCTTCAATACCCTAAGCAGCACCAAATCCTTGGATTTTTATCCCTAAGAGGAATGAGGAGTATCCCCACCCTCCAAAGTTGGGAGTCCCCCCCATCCCCCCGGGATTAAGGTCCATCAGTGACAGTAATAATCATGATTGATGTTTAGCTTCAAAAAGTACTTATTCAAAATCCTCACTGTCCATGGTTTTTTACCTAATATGAGAAACACGACTGAGTGGGTGGGGTGTTGATTTGCCCCCTTAATGGCTGGGAGAAGGTTTAGTTAGTGGGATTTTAAGGTCCTTCTGTGTGTACCACAACTAATTAGCTTTACAACAGAATCGCCTCGTTTGATTGGCTAGGTTAGGGAAACCATTGCTTTTGAATACCGTGATTTGCATTTGTTGTGGTACACACAGAAAGAACTTTTTTTTACAGAAGGAATACTGAATCAGTTTTTCAGACAGGTTTAATGGTTTCCTTAAATATGATTGGTTACTCATTCATAAACTAATTTTATGACAGCTCCCTTGAGGGCTGCACCTCGCAAAGAGCTGTCAGTTGCGATACCAAAAGAGGTCACCTCATCACTAAGCTCTGCCAAAGGGCCAATCGTTGTGAAGATCCAGAATGAAGGGGGTGTGGCTGAGTTAAGCAAAGAACAGGGCGAAGGACCTATTGTAGAGAACATTCAGATCAGCTTGCCGAAAGGAGCTGCTGTACATGATGAAATGCAGGCAACGCAGCCAGAGAAGAAGCCTGCAAATGATGCTACAGCTCCTGAGCTTGAAGAGAAGACAGAGAAAGTCATACCAGAAAGTAAGGAACTAATAGTTCACAAGATATACTACTCCCTCCAAAACTAAATCTAAGTTTGATTGCTTATTCAGTACTGAGTAGTAATATATACAGTGAATAGGCATTCAAGCTTTTTAATGGCCTGCAAATTGTTTGTTTTGACACACAAAAAAAACATAGCAAAATTAAGTACAGTATCAAATAAAAGTATTGAAACAAAATGAAAAGCCAAAAGTTACTAAATGATAGACTAAAACTAAAGACCAGTAAATCTATCAGTGTATGCCTTATATACATATTTGTATATGTATATTGCAAAACGTTGTAATAATGTAATAGCTTAAGAATCTAATACATATTATACAATGTATAAATGGGATATAAAAGTCAAATGGTTGAGTCCTAGTTTGAGAACTTTTGTGAAATGATGAACATAAGTTTGAATTCATTTTCAATTTTTATGCTTCAAAACTGAAGCCTGAGTTATTTCTGAGGAATTTACAAAATGTCACTTTGTTGGTAGTTTTTAAAAAGTGCTATGACAATGTTCACAATTTTACTTCAAGGGCTCTCATTTTTCAGTTTTCCCATGAGAGTGTGCCCTTTAACCCCCACCCCCCTGTTCCCACAAGTCCATCAACAATATCCTAGGTACATGTATGCCACTGTTGAGGGTGAGCAAAGACAAAAAGTATCAGAATTTCAGAAGATCTAAAACTTACCTTTTCTTTGCAGAGCACAGTGCTTAATGTAAAACTGTTTGTAATATCTAGACTGCATCTCTCGTGACAAAGTGAATCTGAAATTGAGATCCAAATATATTGTAAATAAAATATTTTTACTATGTGCATACAAACTCTAATTGGAGAACAACCTTTTCTTCAAAGCCTAACATAAAACAACTGCAGTTGAATTTCGAAATATTGTTTATTTTTGATGCATCATCATTTTTATTCAAGTACTGTCCAACTTGGTAAATTTTCATACCTTTGTTAACTCGGTGAAAACTATTCCCAAAGTCAATTATTTTGATAGAACTAACGCTGTTTTTCAGCCAGAAATTATCAAAGCATATAAAGTAACTTACAATTATCTGTCCAAAATGTCAGTGCACTAATTATTTAACAATTATTCCATGAAGTGGAGGTGACTAGTGGTGAATATTTACCGAGGTGCGAATGCACTGAGGTAATATCTATCGCTAGGCACTGACACTGAGGGGGATAACTGTTTTAGTATTAACCAAATAGGTGAATAGCACTTTTTAAAATGATTTGTTTCCATTTTTTGTAACAAAAAAAGTGAGCGAAAAAAAAGCCTCAGTCTTATGCACGCACGCTCGTTTCATGAATGAATGATCGAAGTGAATGGCACAGGATATTTGGTGTTTGATGAACCAATCAGAGTGCAAAAAGAGTGCTATTCACCTGTTTGGTTAATACTAATATATAATATTATGTCCGTTTGTGGTTGCTAGTTTTAAAATTTTATTAATTAGTGTATATTATTAATGTAGTTTTTAATTATGTGTTATTAGGCTCTTCAAGAAGGGTAAGTTTTAGTGGATGGGGGATTCTGTTGTATGCTCACACAACCCATAGACAAATCGTAAAAAAATACGACTTGTTATGACAATGAACTTTGTATGTCTCTGCAGCTGCAACGTGTTTTGATCACAAGAAATGTTCCAGCTATGAGCCTTCACAATGTGATGGTCAGTGGATGCAGACAAATTGTCCTGTCATGTGCGAAATTTGCAGACGTAAGTACTTTTTGTTTTCAATTTTGGCAAAGGCAGAATGTGAGGCAATTTTCGTTCATTTTGGTCACTAGCATTGTTATTTCACTTTTATTTAATTGTTTTTTATCATCTCAATTTTCAGGACGGGGGGGGGGGGGAAGGATT
>JANSTQ010137465.1:0-13382 GCA_026167885.1 Bergia puertoricense
GGAAATGGCTTAATGGAACGTTTTTTATTATTTATTAATGTGTTTATTCCTATCCATGTTTGTTTCATGTTTGTTTCGTTTAGTTCAAAATATGAGGCGTAGTAAATTGGTTTTGAAGTACATATGAATTCAGATACTTTGTTTCTGTAATATTTATATTTGTCCTTATCACCTGATGAGAACAACCGGTTTTTAATTTTTTTAAATTTACGTTTGCCTTTTGTAATCCAAGGTTTGAGCATTTGCTTGCGTTTACGATTTGCGAGGTTTCTGATAGGGGCGTGTTTGTTCACCAGATTATTTAATTTTTTATAGAATGAACAGAATAGTTTATCAATGTCAGCATCATTGTTACATTTAGGATCATTGGTGAAATCTATTTTGGAGAGATCGAAATATTATCGATGAGTGTAGCGGGGTTATTGTATACAGTCTTGTTTATAAGAGTCTTTTTTATAAGAAAGCTGAGGCTGAAAAAATCCAAAAAGTTAAGAACATATTAAGAACACGCTGAGGCTGGGGATACGTAGAGAACATTTATTTTACATACTGTATTCAGTTGAGATAATTAGTTGTTAAATTGTAAAATAATGCCTAATGCTAGTGCAACATCACCTGAATGTGGATATACAAAAGCAACAAGTGACACCTGTACACCACTTAAGAAAACACTAAATTACTGTACTTTGATTGCGATAGGGGCACTATTCCCTCTATACATTTATGTACCCAACCCTAAAAAATAAGAACATTTTAAGACCATTTGAGGCTGACATCCTCAAAATAACTATGAACATCCAGCCTCAGTCCCCAAATTAGACGTTCTTATAAAACAAGAGTACTCTGGTGGGCTCATCAATGGTGGGAATTAGATAGCAACTCCGTAATTATAATGTAAGTAGAAAGTTTTGGCTATACCTCAGGTAGTTTTAAATTTTAATAGATCGATGTTGAAATCTCCAAGAAGATAAACAGTTTTCTTTTTCAAACTGTACTTTTCTATTGCTTTTGCAACATAATTCAAAAACTTTTCGGGAGACGAAACCACAAACAATATTTTTCCTTTTAGGAAACTTAACTTCAATCCATAGTGCTTGAAAATCAGTGTTGGAATTTTTTTTTTTCTAAAACAGAGTAATTAACGTTTGAATGGATGTACGTAGCAACACCTCCAGAGGCTAGAATATCCCTGTATATTCAAATTTGCCTTCGGTGGTAGGCTCGAATAAGTTATTTTAGTTTCAGTGATGCCTATAATGTCGAAATCATATCCGAGTTCATCAAGTAAATGAGTTTGAAACAGGAGCTTGGAGACTTCTTATATTATTGTGTAGCATTGAAAGACGTATTTGTTTAGCCTTTTTTATATTTACTAAAACTGTGCGGGGAGTAGCAGTTAGCAGAAACACTGTTGACTTGTATTGAATTCAAATATACGTTTGTATCGAATAGGTCTAAATCGTGTAGACTATGTAAATTATCTAGATATAGCTAGATATTTTTTCGTAAGTAGTTTGTAATTCTAAAGTGTGTCTAAGGTTTCTTTGCTAACAATTTTGACAGTTAGTCAAACAGTACTTGTATGTGTTCTTCTTCTGGAATTCCTTGGCTTCCCTGAAGAGTTGTTGTGCTCGGGGAGGCAAATGGTGGTAAATTCTAATATTGTTGTTTGTTTTCGTTGGTGGATGACCAAAGCTAACGGCCTCTGACCGTAAACTTGCACACAATTGCTGGTGGCGAGCTTGATGCACGTCTGCTAGGAACACGGTGAGCCGGCAATATCTATATCAGATATAGACTTATAGAGACTGAATTAGCGCCCATCTTTGAAAAGAGCTTTACACAGATATCTGCCCTTTGTGGAATAGCAAATATCTTGATGTTATGCTGGTAGCTGTATTTCGGATCATATCTTCGATAGCTTCGTCAATCGTATTAGCCTTTATGCTGATCGCCCGCAGTCTTCCCTCTGGATTTTTGAGGTTTTTTTTTCCAATGATGACTTGGCAGATTTAACATCTTGAACTTCTTGAATGAGAAATTCGTAGCTGGTGTTAATTCTTTCTCTTGCTGATCCAGAAAGACGACGGTGGCCATTTTGGCTCTCAAAGTTTTTATTTCTTTACGTAGTTCTCCGACTTGTACTTTGAGCTCCTGATTTTCTTTCCTTAATTTCTGTATGCTGTCTTTAATTTAGACATTTTGTGAATTCATAAGTCTTTCAATAAAAGTCCTATTTCATTGGTCTTGATCACTCGCCAAGCACAGTTATACGCGGCGTTCTACGTCTCGCGGGTGACTGTGCAACTGACTGTTTTCAAAACGGCCAAACTCATAGATTTCAAATTTCAAAATCCAGTTTAAGCATGAACTGATGTATACGTTTTCTAGGACTTATTAGAGTAGTTTTAAATATAGTTAAGTTTTTATGTTCTCTTTGCGAGTGTAAGTGGTCCCATATCTTTTATAAGGGGAGTCAGGATGGCCGAGTGCATGGTAGCGCTCGTGCCTCCCACCAATGCGACCCGAGTTCGATCCTGGGCTCGTACGTGGGCTGAGATTTGTCGATCTCAATCTGACTCCGAGGGTTTTCCCCGGGTACTCCGGTTTTCCTCCCTCAGCAAAAATCGACCCCCAGCTAATTCCATCTGGCTGTGGTGCTGTGCTCCGAGGTCATACATGGGCCGTGTAGCGGCTGCCACTGTGTATGTGTCTGTTCCTATGTATGTGTGTGATGAGTGCGCCTTTACGTGCTTTCGGTCCGACCTCGTCGAGCTGCGTCTTTGTAATTCAGTCTCTGACTGCGAGAAAGGCGATTAGCAAGTCAGATTATTATTATTATTATTATTATTATTATTATAACATGAATTATATGTATGAACGCGGTGGAGCGTGCACTCGTCCGAAAAAATTGTTTTTGTGCCCTGAGCGGGACTCCTTGGCTGCTATTCAGGCGTGTTATCCACTACTCATATAGGTTTCTTTAGACGCAATTTGCAAATTTTCCAGAAACAAATAAAACCAATTGTATATAACAGTATATAAGACTCTCGTCAGACCGCAGGTTGAAAGACGGCGGTCCGCTACGTGTGCAATATTTACAACCGTAAGGCCAGCGCAACCCACATGATAAATGAGCTTGGCTGGCGCAGAGCAGACAACAGACTCGCTATGATATCTTCTAAGATCAGACCCTGTCGCAGCAGATCTCTCTGATGAGCTCACCCTAGTTACAAGATACACCCCAAGTCCTACCTTCTACCCTCAGAGAAAAACCCAGTACGCTTTGTTTTTAGGATTATCATTTGCTTGCCGATATAGCCACAGCCACTTCTCTTGATTTCTTCAAGAGGGGAATCTGTTTGCTGAAGTACTAATCATAGCCACTGCCACCCTAACCCAAAGTTGACGAAGGGCAAAGGAACTTACGATATAAAGAAAAAAGTCCAAGTGCTGGAAGTTTTTCGATTTTTCCGAGTTATTTTCGGAATGAACTGTTCCCATTTCCCTCGGGTGGTTTATTACACTACATAAAGAAGCAAGGTGAGTAAATTGTACTTGGTGAAGTGAAGATTGTTTTATATATTAATTATAAGAGGTGTTGCTTTATTTAAAAAAATCTGAAAACGATTATTTACCGTTAAAATTTTGAACAAAAGGAAAGAAAAAGAATGTTTGACGTCATTGACTAAAAGCTTTGTAGACGCTTGAGTTAGGGTTAGAGGGCGAGGGTTAGGTTAAATTGGCAAGCGACTCGGGAATACGCAACACACTAAAGTTTGACTCTTTACATGTTTATAGAGAGTTGCTGATAAAAAAAATTTAGATCATTTGCTATGATTTTTTTCAATTAAGAACAATTACATTTTTTTATATACTTTGTACCTTTGCTGCTGGACTGAGTCGTCTCACTCTTGAACCATTTCAGTGGTCCACAAGTGGCGTGTTGTGAGTTCTACTCAAAGCTTTTATCCTGCAAATCACTTGTGAAGTATCGTCTATCCGTCCACTGTGGTTTGTCATTACGAGGACGTATACCGTCAAAGATTATATGGTTGGTGTGCCGATGGAAACTATAACTCTTCTGCTGTAACAGTAACGGGGAATGGCATAAGTCACTGATTGGGCAGATGTCTTTATCATCGGTATGTTGTTGTGTCACCTCGTATAAGTTGAAACTGTATTTTATAAACTAATTGCGATTCTGAGCCGGTGATTCCACATTATATTGCCGGCTAGTTGGGAGAAAATATATTACATATTGGCGGAGTGGCGCAGCCACGGAGCCAATATTGTGACATATATACACTTGAAGCTTTATCATTCATAGTACCTTCATCATTCAATCTACCATGTTTACGAATCGTGTGAGCGGCCAGCTAAAACCCTAACCTTCTTATTTGCATGATTATGAAAGTGGCGCAATTTAATGCAATACGGGTAGGGTAAAAACAAAAAACAAATAAGTATTGTCTGCCCCAGCATCCAAATCCGTGTTTGAAGTTATTTTTACTTAGTCTATAGTTGCTCTGCTGAAGTAATTTTCCCAGTTGCATGTCTTGGCATTTTCTTGAGAGTACGAGTTTAGTCATCTTTGTTTTCTCATCCGTTCATGTTAATGGCGCTCACCTGTTTTTCCTTACTCTTTGCTACTGAAGGTTTTGAAAAGTGGCCTACCTACAATTGATGGCCGGATTGCTGGAGTTGTTTCTAGGTAGTGTTCAAAGTTTCAAAGGTTTAATTTTTTCCACATCATTTTACAAAATATATAGAAACAAAAACAAAAAAGTTCAATATACGTGGTTGGTGCAAGGGTAACAACACCTATAGGGTTAACAGAAGTCCCCTGCACCCAGTGAAAAACAAAAATATAGTTCGAAACAAATTCAAAGATAGCATTAATGCGTATAATCAAAATAAATGTAATGAAATATGTATATATCTAAGGATAGGAATACATAGACGAGCACGAAATAGACTTTAGAAAAAAAAATAAAAAAGGTAAAAAATATATAGCTATAGTCATCTCAATCAAATGAAAGTAGATGCTTTTTATATTTTTTTTAAAGCTCGCAAGTGACACACTATTCCTAATTTCAAGGGGAAGATTATTCCAAACTTTTGCGGATGCATATTTTTAAAACATTAAATTTACCATAGTTCAATTTTGGTTTTGGTAGAGAAAGGTTGCCTTTATTTTTGGAACTGATATCATATTTGTGGTTGATTTAGTGAAAATAATTACAAAATATATCCGGAATGAGATGATTAACTTGTTTGCATGCTAATTCACCCAACTGAAAACGAACAACTTTAACATATTCATGTGTTACATCAGCTTTCCAGCCTATCAAATTTTGTAGTTTCCATTTAATTTTTTGTTGTCACGGGAACCTGGCAGGACATAAGCTTTATCTCGTACTTAGCACTCAACTGGACTTTTCACAAAAATGAACCCTATAACCCGCACTTGCTTTGTTTGCACGACATGGAGAACACCTGAAGAGAATGTTTAAAAATCTACTGTTAGGTTTTGGCGCCACCTTAAAATTTCAGAAAATAAGGTGGGTCACAAGCTCTTACGGTAAACAATTTAAAAAGTCCTTTAATGTTCTCAATGCTGGGAAAGCAAACTTAGCACAATAAAAAACGGGGTCATCAAAATCATATTTGTGTAAAATTTACCCGAATACTAAAATTATAGGGTAGCTATGGAAACAGAGAATTTAGCTGCAGTACAATGAAGGATAAGTATAAAAAAATCGTAACAGCATCCAGAAAGAGCTAGAAGTAATTTACATTATAGAAGAGAAAGGCTTTTCTAAAGTTTGGTGGCACGGAAATAAAAAATTAAAAAAAATTATATTATGCTTGCCATCCATTAATGTACATAGAACAAGTACGAGCCACTTGAAGATTGATAAATTGGTTCTCCTTTCTGTCATGAAAAGTTTCTTCCTATTGAAATTTTACAATAGAAAAAAATTGTCCTTGAATACTACTGAAAACCAAAATTTGAACAACACATCGATTTTTCGCTTCTCTTGTGTGCGTGCTTTTATTTGTTCATGAATAAATAACACATCAAATGTAGACTCAGTGTCTAAAGCAGATTCGGTGTGATAATAATAAAAATGGGAATTCTGCCTGAAGGCATTAATTGTAATTGGACAACACCGGCTGCTTTGTAGGTTAACAACACTGAGGTAACGAGAAAATGGATATTACCATAGATTACGCGCGGCTGTTTGCCTTTTTTAGAAATGTGCTCATAATTATTTTCTAAGTAAAACTATTGAACGATAGACAAGCAAATGTAGATTTTAACAGGAGCTGGTGTACGTATTTATAAAGAATTTTACGATTTGGCCAAGTTTCTTTTGTTGTTCGCTGTGCCTCTTGTTCCACATTAGTTTTATTAAATAATTGTGCTGCTTAGAAGTTCTGTCGTGTGTCACCTCACACATCTGGCCCGCAGGCTGCTCAATAACATCAAATTTAAGTGAAGGCAAAATACTCCCCACCTATATTTTTACCCTGAAAATAACAATAGGCTTATAAATTGTTCACGTAGCGTTATGTCAAGTAACAATAGTTTCCATGATAATTATGTAGGCGTTTAGTGATTTAGTGCTTTTGACAGTGACTCATTTGTTCAGTAATATCTTCGAGTTCTGTTGGATCATGGCTAAGAGACAACAAGTTAGGCTGGTAAAGAAGAAAGGCGAGACATCAAGACAAAAGCTTTATTTTCTGCTTGATCTGCTTTGCTGTACTGGCATTGTAGCCGCAGCTCTTTACTTGAAAGTTGGTCCCATAGATGAGCTGCCTTCACGTCGTGGGTTCTACTGCAATGACGACACCATAAACAAACCGTATCTCGCTAAGGACAAAGTTCCAGCTCTTTTGACCACCGCCATCGGGTTAACAGTTGGTGTCGCAACGGTAAGAAAGTGGAGGATATTCTATAGTTATTTATAGAAGTGGGTAAGCGTAAGATAGCGTTTTATAAACAATGCATGCATTTCTTTCAACAATATAAACGTTAGCGCATGGACAATTTCCTATATTTGTCTTGTGACTGCTTTACACCCTTTGAATTTTAAAAGACCGCAAATAATTTGATTCTGTTGTGATACTTGGGAGATCACGATTTCCATTAGACGTAGTTTGCTTTAAAATGGTTAAAGCAGCTAAATGCTCTTGAAATTAAGATCTTTAAAACTTTAGTTGTAAGAGTCTCACCTTGGTCTGTTAAGTGGGCATTTATCTTCTATCTGTCAATGAGGTACAACATACGACATGTTTACCTCGCTTAAATGGATAAAATATTTGACTTTATAATTGAGCTAAAAAGGATTTAAAATATTATTTCAAAAGTGTTGCAGCTGCAGATGAGGAACATGTTTTCTATTTTATTTCCCCCACGAACTTCCTAAAAATGCTTTTCGAGTCATAGTTTTACGAAAATGGGTTCAATTCCCTACTTCCAGCTTTTATGCAACCTTACGGCACGATATTGGACTGTTAACTTTCTTTAAACGGAAACGAAACTTCAACAACGTAAACAAGGCACATCACACACAAAGTTTTTTTCTTCTGCAATCGCAACAATACTGAGTTTAACTTTATTTCATGTCGTGTCAAAAGTTTGATATACATCTTTCCAACCTGATTTTTCAACCTAGTTATTGTTCAATGATCAATCAAAAGGCGAAGAACCACCAACAAGCAAATAAGATAATTTCTTGAGTTCGTAGCTAATTAAGAATAATTGTAACGGGGATGTTGACCAACGAACGAGAAAAACCAAGAGATCGAGAGAAGAAGGAATGAATGAACGAACGAATGAGTGAATGAAAAAATGAGAGAGAGTGTGTGTTATATTCATAAAAGATAACCATTTATATTTTTCAATCTTTCATTTGAACAATTATAGAGAGAGAAAATTAAATTAAAATAAGCTAAACAGTAGAACAAAGTAAATGATAAAGACTGATTCTGTCAATAAAAAATACAAGTCCTCGCGTTCACCCATAAAAAAGAAGATTAAAAAATCGGTCAAAACATTTTCAGTTACTATCAAAATCTTAAGACACAATTTTTGAAAAATTTTCTTACATACTCTCCTTATTGTCCAAAGTATTTTTAGACAATAAAAAATTAGGACCATCGGCCTCGTACCTATGTAAAATGCAGTCGTTTAGTATTAGAAACAAGATCGGTCCTCATTGCAGGCCTGTCAATGCCAAACTTAACTCATGACAGATAATTTGGTGGCAGCATTGTAAAGAGGTTGCCCAAAAAATTTGTATGATTACTTGGTCATATTTGAAAAGGATCACCGTCATTCAGATTTCAGTAAAACAATCTATTTCTACTTTTGGACGCACTTTGTTTTAAAATTATAAACAGATTTTATCTCGTCTATCCTGAAAACCAATAAGTAAAATGGAGTGAATATCTGAGGAAGGATTAACTTCCGTTTAGTTCCGAAATCAATAAATATGTTGAGAAATACAAGAAAGTTCATAAGCATGCTAATCAAACGAAAAATACTCCCCCCCCCCTCCTCCCACTACCCCACTAAACCCGCAAAAAAACCACTGGTGTGCGGTCATAAAGTGTATGACAGGCACCATAAAAGAAAGTTTCAAACCATACTGTAACTCTGGGGAGTAGAGTGGAGCGCTTGAGTAATGTTTTACCCTGAATAATAAGTTATCAGGTTTGTTAAGACCCTCCCCCCCCCCCGCCCTCGACTCTGAGCCGGAATTTTGTTGGACCGAGTCCTTTTCTGCCACACCACCACATGATACCGAATGTAAACATTTTGCTGGAATGGCAGAACAACGAGCAAGGGAGAGACAACAGTGGTACTTTGTCCTGGATGTGTTGTGTTGTGCAGTAATAGGGTTTGCAACTCTCGCCTTGTATATAGGCCCTGTAGATAAAGAACCTTCACGTCGCGGTTTCTACTGCAACGACGATAGTATAAACAAACCGTACCGCGCTAACGACAAGGTCCCGACACTTCTCGCGACCTTTCTAGGAATAGCAGTTGGTATTGGGACGGTAAGAGACAATAACAGTTTCTCGATCATTCCTCTTTCTGTGTGTATACTTGTATATTCGTACATAACAGTGTTGGATATCGGGGTTCCTCTGGCAGTCTGGCTTTGTCGATTTTAAGCTTGATTATACAGTACTATTCAGTTTGTTTGTTTTACTCAAATCCGGAATCGATATTGCTCCAAGTGATTGTTGCATAGGCTTTCAGTACAGCATGTGATATAGTTAATATATATTGGTAAAGTTGCTAGATCATTCAGATCATAACTGAACCGGTAATGAGTAACTGTGCATGATGCATTTTATACACCCTTGTGGCCAATGAGGCATGGAGTGCATTTCTGTATTTTAATTAAAATTCACACCTGCAAGCGTTGGCGATGTTTTGGGTTTTAGAGATCTCTAACATCGTGTTAATGGGTGATGAATATTGTTACAAAATGTATATTTAGCAGAGCTAGAAGGCATAATCCATCTTGGAAAGTAGCTGTTGACAGCAATAAAAAAAACATCAGAATATTATTTTTGGTAAAAATCAATCACAATTTTTTTTGAGTGGTTTACATTTTTCAACTTGTCAACTCAGTTGCTCTTAGAGCCTTTTTGGATTTTTTATCAATCACACAGGTTTTTGAATGGTGACATCATGGTATTTTCTAAATCATACTATTTCACGTATTCACAGTCTTTTGATATTGGTTATAATTTTAATCAAAAACCCATGTATCACCGTGTTTTACTTGTAAGTGAGGGGCAAATATGGTTTGTTTACTATTCTCATCGTTCTTAACTGAGAACAACCTCGATGCAAGGGTTTAAACCCTGTATGGAAATAAATGTTGCAAAAACTGAATAAAGCTTAAAAGTGCCTTCAGTGGCACAGCCAGCTGTTGGCCCCAAACTACAAATAATTTTTGCAACCAGACTTAAATGGGCATAGTCATGGTTCTGCGCATACTCGAAACATGAGCTGGTGTCTAACAACAGCTTTGTTTTTCATCCAATTGAAATCATTCAATTGAGAATGAACTTGCCAGATCACCGTGCAATGACATTTTGTACATGAAGGTCAAGCTTCGGTCAAGCTGTTCAAATTTTTGTTGTTCTGTGTCGGTCTTGTCTCTGTTTGCCACACATGTGAATTATGAATCAAGAAAACTTGAATTAAGAGTCTGGATAAAGTGATGCCTGCCTCAAGTCCTCACACAAACAGAAATAGTCAGGAAATTTGTCAAAACCTCAATATGCAATATAGGCAAGGAGGCAGAACAGAATAGCGCATTTATGAAAGTGTGTGTAATTTAAACAACTGAAGATAAGACAACTGGATGGCTGTTGGCACTAACGGCTTTCTATAGGTTATGATGAATATTGAACCCCGGTGAATCAGATAAAAAAGTGTTGCCCTAATGAGTGAAATATTTAGCGACATTAATGCAGAGTAAGTGATAGGATTTCATATGGTGAAAGAATCATAATCTTGTGAGAATGCGACAGTGATCTATATTTTTGTGGGCTTCTCATTTAAAATTTGGAAATAAATCAAAACACCCACCTGGCCCAGCACTCATTTCAGCGATTTGAACATTTGGATGAGCTAGCTGTAAACACGACATGAATACAGCTACTAAAAACCTCTGCTGCCGCTTCATTTCCAGCACAAGCAGATGGGCTGCAAAGTCAGTGTCACTGGAGAAATCCCATACGACTTGAATAGTTTCCAGTGTCGTGTATTCTTTTTGAAAGCCAAATTCTTTCATGTCCTGTAACTGATCCTAACCGCCATAGTGGTGTACATGTACTTCAGCAGCCGTTTTTGAAACAGTTTTTGCAGTTAAACTTTCAGTGGGTCAACATCCATCACGATATCACTTACATGACAACCCAGATTGAGTCACAGTTGAAAATTTGAAAAGTAAAAGAGGATCAAGCTAAAAAACAGTAAAATACTACTCGATAAATGTACTATAATAAAATGGGAAACTAACAAAACGATTTTTGAAAGATGACGCACGAAAGTCGAGATAATTCAAGATTCAAAACCACTAACAACAAATCTCAACATAAAACCACACAAACTATCATCGTTCCAGGCTGGAACATAGATTTGAATTTCAGATTCCCGGAGCTTGCGCAGAACCGTGACTACCAAATGAAGGTAAAAACTAAGTAAATTATGCTCCTATTTAGAGTTCTGAATGTTGTTTTATTTATATTTTGGATAAAACAAAGGATACTCAAAGTTAAGTGAAACACAACAGAACTTGTTGTGTTTTACTGACAATCTGCAAACCAGTGACATACTGTAAGATCACTTTAGAAGCATGCTCGTACTTGGTTCTGAACGAATTGTTTACCAATTTGCTGATTAGTGGGAAAATGTACCAAATTGCTTTCAAACTGAAGGAAATGTGACTTTAGAAGTCCTCTACAGTATTTTAAAAATGCTATCCTGGGGGAGCATGCCTTTGGACACCCTAACACCTTGGTCCTCAGGTGCTCTGTGATATTGCATCTTTGACACTCCATGTTTCTCTCTCGGATCTACATATATACTTGCTAGGCTGGTTTCAACACTGGCTTTATTACTGACTCAGATTAAGTACTAACAAATTAATTTTAAAATAACCTGGTTTCTCATCAGCACCCACATTTCAGAGTTGTTGCTGCTTTTAGGCTTTTTTATTTTTTAAAATGCAAAAAAGTTCATTTTCATATGTTCTTTCAGGCAGTTCCAAACCAAATGACTGTTGATCAAAAGTTGATTGTAGCTTTTTACCACCTGCACTGATGTAAATTTTGAATAACAACTGGGCAGATATTTAGTATACTTGAATGACACACCTGAGAATCATTTGTTATTGCCATTTGTTAATAATTAGAGTCTTACTAAAAAAAACCCTCACAGCTACTATTTTGATAAAAAAAAAATCAGATGAGAATTCACTGGAATTTTCTTTTTATTTGTGTGGCCTAATATATAATTTGTAAATTTATGGCACTCTCCAGAAATGCTATTTAAATAGTATCCTATAGAAATCGAAATTTGGGAATATGCAATATAGAAATGATGTTCACTTGTAAAGCTAAGTAAAAATTATCACTCCTTTTATTAAGTTCCAATTTAACTGTGGTATAGAGGTTGTAGAGATTTTGAAAATGTACTGTAAGCAAGTTACCCACAGGTGTGACATCACAGAGAAACATTTTAGGGAGTTGGCTAACTAAATTAAAATATATAATTACCTTTTGCAGTATGTGCAAATCAGCAATACGTTATCATATCTCCTTTCTGATATTTTAAAATTGTTACTTAGTAGGTGTCAGTGTGTGCAGCAGCCATATTTAGTATAAAATAGTCAGATGTAAAATGTAGTTTCTATCACTAATTTTCAAATTAATAATTTACAAGCTTATGCTATTAATTTCATGATTGTTGCAGATTACTATATGTGAAGCAGTTAGCCACTTTGTGTTTAAGAGGGAAATAGAACAGAAAGAGGGCAGATACAGTCTGTGGCCCTTTCAGTTCTGTGTGTGGCAGCCATGGTTGAGAAGGTATTTTGAAATTAGTAAAAAGATACATTAAATGACAGCTGCTATGGATTGAATTAACTGGCTTGAAGTCTCGTGAACAGTTCTTGGGACTTAAAAATTGGGAGGGGGTTAATACTCAAAGATTTGTAACTGGGGGATTATATTACTCAGAGATGTACATGTACATATATAGCTGGGGGTTATAACTCAGGGAAATATTACATGTATAACTTGGATGTATAACTCAGGAACGTACATACATGACTGTATAACTGGGGGACATAACTCAGGGACTTGTTACTTGGGAGTTATATAACTCAGGGATTTATAATTGGGGGGTATACATTAACTCTGTGAGGGAATAACAACTGGGGGTTATATGTAACTTGGGGGCTGGTTACTGGGGGTTATAACTCAGGGACTTATATCTGGGCAGTTATAACTCAGTCAGATTTATAGCTGGGGGTTATACAGTCATGTAATTGAGGAGTTTATACAGTAACTGGGGGAAATAAACGACTCTGGGATTAATAACTGATCAAGGGGTTATGACTCAGGGGTATAAAACTGTATGGTTATAACTCAGGGTTTTATGACTGGAAGGTTTGCACTTGGATCTATAAATTATTGGGGGTTACAATTGAGGAGTTTTTGAGGGGGGTTATAATTGAGGGATTTGTTGTAACTAGGGGGTTATAATGTGGGGACTTATTTTTGGACGGTTAAAATGCAGGGATTTAATATAACCCAGGTACCCACATATCTTGGGGGGG
>JANSTQ010137476.1:0-10979 GCA_026167885.1 Bergia puertoricense
CTGTTGTAGGTCATGAACCTGTTGTAGTTCATCAACCTGTTGTAGGTCATCAACCTGTTGTAGTTCATCAACCTGTTTTAGTTCATCAACCTGTTGTAGGTCATCAACCTGTTGTAGTTCATCAACCTGTTGTAGGTCATGAACCTGTTGTAGGTCATCAACCTGTTGTAGGTCATGAACCTGTTGTAGGTCATCAACCTGTTGTAGGTCATGAACCTGTTGTAGGTCATCAACCTGTTGTAGGTCATCAATCTGTTGTAGATCATAGGATATTAATGATTTTTTTAAAAATAAGTAAATGCCACTACTATGGCTGAGTAACTGCTGACCGCATCCTGTTCACAGATATCTTTCGGGAGGATTTGTGCAGTATAGATTTGGATTTAGATTTAGATTTATGAACTCGTGCTGAAAAACTGGAGTTCTATGATTTATTTTCAATTTGTCTGCAGTTACCTGATTTTCAGTTATCAAATAATGAATTGAGTGAATGATTATAGTAGCGGTACATAAGACTGAAATGCTAACTTCCTTGGTTCGATATTTATCAACCTTTATTTAGCTTTTTTTTTACCTGACTCGATTGTTATAAGTATGAGTGATGTGCTTTAAAACGTGGGTCAAAAAACACATTTGAACGGTCTGGAGAAACGTATACTGCGCTCACAAAAGATCGTAATCCATGATGTTTTCTTACCTGGGGTGGCAAACCCTTGGGTGTGGTCATAATAGGGCCCGGTCCCGAACGACGGGGTCCCGCCGGTTCGTCTCTCCCAGTCAAAATCATCACCTGTCGCATTGGTCCAATCGCAGAAGTTCTCGTCAAAGTTACAGCGGCCAGGTGTATGTGTCCCTTAGGAGTAAAACACAGACCGTGGTGTTTGTCAATTTCTCGGACACGAAACTAGACTTTAATAGCTGGTCAAAAATATCTATCCAACTCTCAGTTGTTAAAATTGTTGGTATCAAAAATGTCAATTTGTCTAACATAGGATCTGCATGCTTTTGGAAATACTTAACACCTTTAATATGTGTTTGTTTTACCACTGTTGCTACGCAACCCATGGATATATGTTCTTCACTCTGAAGTTTGTTTTGAGCCCAAGGCGGAGAGATGACTCCAATACTTGACATGGCGGGGTTGATCGTCGTGCCTTTTAGGGTTAAAATTGCAGGTTACGGTACCGCCTAGGGTGTTAGGGACACAAATAAGCGTTTGAATTCAAAAAGGTATCTTTAAGGATGTGATGTGTCAGAATGCCTTCCGTTGAAAAACAAAAAAAAATGAAGGAAATATGTGTCACTTCTCCATTCTTTTTATTGTCCACCACCAATTTTGGTTAATTGCTAATAATCAGACAAAACTTCGGTGAGTTGTTTTTGTTTTGGGAAGTAATGAGCTTGATCCACACCCATACTGGTACCAGTTTTAGAAGAAATAATGAGCTCGACCAGCACCGATACTAATACCTTTTAGGGGGAATAATGAGCTCGAGCCACACCCATACTAGTACCTTTTAGGAGCTACTTTACAAAAATCGACAATCATCCCTGTTATGTCCAAAAAATCGAAGATCATCCCCGTCATGAGCAGCAAGGGGGTGTCCTCCAAGAGGGCCACGGATTGGGTCTCTCTTCCATAATGCGTACAGACAGTTAATGAAATTATTTTCGTAATAATGTGAGGCGCATTTGAAAATAATTATTGAACTTGTGATGTATAAATAACAACAACTGTTGGCAACGTTTTAAGCAAAAATTTGTGATTTGACAGTGGCAAGCAATCAACTATTTGCCGATACCGATGTGGGAGAAAATCACAACATTTTGTCAGAACCGAGTTCAATAATCATTTTAGAAAATTACCGTTCTGTTTTCACTGTTACTCATTTCGTTAATTATATATTCCGTTAGGTTTTCGTTGAAAAACTCTGTAAAGCGAGTCTCCGCTATCGCCACGTACAATCGTTACGCGGCTTGACCGTTAAACTAAATGACTGCGCTTGAGTATAAAAATATTCACGTCAAAAACGCAGTGTGACATCATGCGCATGAGCAAACCATTATCTACTGGTAGTTATTTCCAGTTTACGTATTAGTGACTCATCCAATCAAAAGAAAGAAATATTTGAAATGGATAAAAATATTATCACAATCCACACATATATGTTAATTCGGCGGTTGGGGTGGTGCTGACCCAACAACAAAGTGTACATTTCTTTACTAAGAGCTGTCAATCATGATTGGTTCTATTTGTTTTCCGAAACGCAAGTTATGATCACGACAGCGCAAAACAATCTTGATACACTCAGTTTGTTAAACTGCTGTGGTTTGTCGACGGCAGCCCTAAACAAACTTCAGCGATGAAAGCTCAAGCTTAATATTCTCAGCAATTTTAGGTCATGATTTTAGGTTCGTACGAGTTGAGTGATTGTTTGGATATTTCCAATTACCCAAACTGTATGTTTCGTTCTTTGTTTGAAAAAGTGAATATAAAATAAGGAGAAACCCACCACAGTTCAGCTCATCGGACCCGTCAAAGCAGTTATCAGTGAAGTCGCATTGTTTGTCCAGCGGTATACACTCTCCACTACCACAAGGGAAGTTACCCGACTGGCAGGTCACGTTCTCTGCGGAGAGAAATAACACCAACTCAATCATCTACTTGCAGTTCTCCAATCAACACTTGTAATTTCGAATTCAGCTATTGTTTGCAAGGGCCTAGAACAATTTTAAGTGTAAAGATTTTTGTACTGAGCCCAGTTTAACATGGAATCTATGAGCTCAGGGTGTTTTGTGCCAAGGTTCACAAGTGATTTGACAGTAATGGAAGTAACATTACTGTTCACCCGCACGGGCATATTTAGGGGAGGGGCCGACCTCCCCCATCCTTCACCCCCCTGCACCACACACACACACACACACATACACACCTTTTGTTGGCAATTTTGCAAATATTCCATTTAAAAGAAAACACCAAAAAATCAGTACATCTTTCGGAGCACAAACACCCGTTTCCGATGCCCTCTTGCCAAAATTTCGGTTCCGGTACCTTTTCCGAAATTTCTGGATACGCTTCGGTGGACTGTGGGTCTGATTGATAATCAAACAGTGACAATGATACTACCCATGGCCAACTCTGTCAAAAGTCAAAACAAAACCTAGCCATCTGGAACAAAGCAACTGCTTTGTTTAGCAGAAATGTTTTTGGTTATTTCGTCTAAACAAATAAGTGTTCGGTGTGTGCGACGAAGCCTTAAGTAACACGTAAACAATTATAGCTTAAGTTTTGGAAGACTCGCAATATGGAAAAAATGAATGGTCTTCCCAGATGCTGCGTTCTATGATTAAAAATAACGCACCACGAGGCGCCGGTCTGCACTCTGGAGTAAATGACACGTCATCAATAGCTATGTCTCCCTGGTAGCCAAACCCACTGTGTTCGCCTTCAAATAGTACCTGGAGAGCATAATTGGATAAGATAAGATAAGATAACGTGAGTTAAGGTAAGGTAAACTAAGGTAAGGAAAAGTAAGGCAATGTAATGTAATGTAATGTAATGTAAGGTAACACAAGATAAGATAAGAAAAGACAAGACAAGGGCAGCTAAGCTAAGCTCAGATAGGATAAGATGAGATGAGATGAGGTAAGATAAGATAAGATGAGATGAGATGAGATGAGATGAGATAAGATAAGATAAGATGAGATGAGATGAGGTGAGGTGAGGTGAAGTGAAGTGAGGTGAGATGAGATGAGATGAGATGAGATGATCATGAGATGAGATGATCATGAGATGAGATGAGATGAGATGAGATGAGATGAGATGAGATAAGATAAGATAGGGCCAGTAGTTTACTTTTTTTATTAAGAAGATGCATGTGAGAGTAAAACGCACCTGAAATGAATTGGAAGTATTGAATAACGCCACTTCGGCTCGACCCCACACATTCCCTTGCGAATAAGACTTGGTCCAAATAGTCTGTCTGGAAAACTTATCGAATGCGTACACTCGCAGTGTTCCAATGCCGAAGCCCAGCATGTGAAACCAAAAGCGAACTTTGCAAAGTCCTGCGTGGTTGCCTGGAGCGACAAGAGAAATACAAAAAGGAAGCGAAACTGCTGAATAAAACGTAACGTTCTTTCAGTGATTTAGCTTGGGGGTTATGGGTGCCGTTTTTGCTGAGTCAAACGTTTTATAAACAGTGGATGGTGTTTCAATCGTTAGCGAATCTGTGTAATCCTGTTCTCGGCACCCACATGTTAGCTCAGGTTTTTCGTTATCTAGCGAGTTTTGTTGGAGTCTATTAGAATTCCTTTTTAGCTGTTAATCAGCAACTGTACTCACTTAGTGGGTAGCTTCGTCAAAATGTTCTTTCTATAGGATGTCTAGGATTTAATGGAACCGAAACCAATTGAAGAATTGCCACATTTTAGGTATCCTTTTAGATATTCTGGTCGCAGGGGGCATTCATCCTCAGAAATACTGTAAACTGCGCGGCAGCAATTTACGCCTGTAAAATGCATTCCCGTCTTGAAGTTCCCCAACAACATTGTAAAGCCCCAGCAATTCAGCCTCTGGCTGCAATTGGGGTTAAAGTCGACCATCATACTTACTTACTTATTTACTTACTTACTTACTTACTTACTCACTTAGTACTATCCTGCTGATGATCAAATGCCGTTTTAGTATGTTTTTATGAGAAACGATTTGTTGTCTTTTGTACAATACAAAACGATCGGGAGGTGGGAGAGATCGAGGTTGAACACTGCAATATGATATATTTTGGAGTAACAAACCTTGGAACCTAGGGGCTACAATCAAGCGAGCAGTCTCTTTTCCTTGCCTACCGCTGACCTCTATGTACAGATAGTACTTGTCACCTTCGTTGTTATGGTCTGTGGATGGACCTGTGTAAAGAAACGAGAACGTGCAATTAACTGATTTAGAACAGTACTGACTTGTAACCTAACATCATCATTATCAACAACAACAACAGCAATGGTAATTGTGGCATTATACTGCCATCTTGGTTAACTGAAAACATTTTGTTTTACGTTTTAACATTAAACACGGAACAGCTGACCGGTGTATACCAAAAATAGTTTTTAGGCCAGGTTTTACGTCCAACTTAACAAGTAAACTAAAAAACTGCACCGGATTTTCAATACCGTGTGGTACAAAAATTTTACAGAATTTTTTTTTTTGCGATTGGGCAAATTTTTGTGTCTGGCGAGAACAAAGTTTTACGATTTGAGATAACTTAAATTTTCTGACGGAAACTTTTTTTGTTGATTTGATGGAAAATTAGTCACAGGAAATAAGAGATTTATTTATCTTTCGTAGGGACAAAACGCTAATTATCACACTCCACGTGTGTAGAACCGTCGAGTTTTGCTCTGTGCAGGACAATTAGGGTTGCCACTTGTTTTGTTCTTCCCTTCGAGTTCCAAAAGTAAGTAACTTGTGAGAGGCTATGGTTCAGCATTAAAAGTGGAAAATTTGGGTTTTGTTTTTATGGAGTTTATTTTTGCGATAACTTGTTTTTGCGGAAACTTCTTTTTGCGAATTGTCCAAAAACCCGCGAAAATCGCAAAAACAAACTCCCGTGAAAATAAAGTCCTACACGGTAATTTATAAGAAAATGACTATATTTTTTGGCCCCACGGCAAGATATCGTTACCTGGTGAATGATTCAGTAATACGCTCATGACCCTGTGAGTGCAATGACACATGGGGGAACTTGTGCCTTTACTTCGTTAAATCAAGTAATATAAGAATATATCTGTATTTTACCAGATAGTAGGTAAATGATCGAGCAGTAGTTAAATGTACCTTCATTTAACCAGGTAATAGGTAAATGTATCTATATTAGATCAAGTTAAAGGTACATGTATATGCACCTGCACTAGATCAGGTAGTTGGGAAATGTACATGTATCAGATCAGGTGAAAGGTAAATGTACCTGTAAAAATGGAAGGTGTGTTGCCTCTATGTCGGATCCAGTTCATGTGATCATTTTTTGCTTGCCTCCAACCACAGAGATCATTCTCAAACGAACATCTCGTGTAATTGGTGCAATCCACTTCGTCTGAACCATCCGAGCAATCCTCACGGAAATCACAAAGTTGTCCACGTGATATGCATTTCCTGATTCCTTGGGCGTCTGCACGGCATCTCAGGTGAGTTATGGCGGGGCAAACCTCCGCTACACCTGATAAATAGCCGAGTCAGTAGAGTCTTGAACGATCAGTTTTAAATACATAGGAGTACACATAGAATGTTTAAAGGCGGCATTGTAGTACGAGGCCAGTTTTGTTTGTTATTGGTCATGAAAGATCAAAAGATGAACTTCTAGCTGACATTTGTTTCAATTTACCAAGTTCGTTTATTCTATTTTCAGTTCTTTTTCTTTTTTACTTCAACCAAAATTGTACTTGTAGTTATACTTGCACTTTCACACGATTTTGTACTGAAAAGGTATAGTTCCATCGTCCTTGAAAATGATACCTGCAGTAGGCTGTCCTGATCGCACAGTTCACCTTGATAGTAAATACAATCGCTACGTCTAGAATGCCATACATTTAGTAACAGAGTAGGAGAAAAGAGGGGTTAACTGATTTGTTACGAATTTTGTAAAAACGAACTGATAGCACTCATTTGTACAGTACAGTAGTTGTTTTGAAACTACTCTTCCAGTATTTTTACTGAAGCAGGGTTGACAAGAAATATATACCGGTATCATGACGCGTCCTAACCCACACTGACACTTGTCAACTCTTGTAAAAAACCCTGCTGGGTTATTTTGATAGCCACGTGCTTCGTTCTTACGCTTCTTCGTTATAGAAGGTGTCATCTTACCTGAACAAACGAGAGAAGCTGACTGGTTAGAACTGCACTGTGAAACGTCAGTCAGGTTAGTTGCATGGCAAGCATTCACAGAACTTTCATTTCCGGTACAGCTGACGTTGTAAAGGCCTCGCTGGTTTGATAATTGGAGTGGATAACCTGACAAACACAAAACAACATCGTTAATCTTTGACTTTGACATAGTCTTCAGTTAGCTCCTTATAATTTCTCTCCAATCGAAGTAAACGTTTACACAAACTAACCAAATGTTTCAGAATTTCTTCAAATTTCAACCAAGACTTGAGCGTTTTTGTCCGTTCTAGCCGGCAAGAGCGCGGAACTAGGTTGAGTTACGGTGAGAAAACAAATACGGGCGAGCTGTGACCTTTCTATAAACAATGACTGGTTCAGGTTGCTCAAATGGAGGATAACGTTATCAAACTGGACCCAGTTGTTCGAAAGCCGATTAGCGCTAACCCAGGGTTAAATAATTAACCCATGTTTGTGTTTACTACCTTACGGGCTGATTTGAGCTGCCATTTTGGATTTGGCAATTGGGTTTCTAAGAAAAGTCTGAACAGTATTTTATAAGAACTGGAAACATATTCCTTGGTGAAGAAATTGCTCTTTGAATTTTGGCCTAACCCAGGGTTAAAGTTAATCATCTTTCGAACAACTGGGCCCAGTTAAATAATTTTCCTCTTCAAATAATACTATAACGTTGCCATATCATGGTTTGGGGGTTTAAAAGCTGTAATTTTGTTCACAGCGCCATTGCCGGGTAATTTGTTTTGCTTTATTTGCTCTTTGAATATCCCAGCTGCCACCATCTTGAATTATGACGTATTTTGCCCAATGCCCTGGCCCCCTTTCAGAATTTTTTGCAAAAGAAATAAAAAGGTCGAGCGCCAGAATATTCCAAAAGTGATATGTCCGAGTCCAGCTCATATGAGGTAGAACACTTATCCACTGCACAATGCTATCCAGTCCACACTACTGGGACCAGAACCAGTTTTCTCAGACTAGCCAGAGCCGATAAGCGAAAAGCTCCTTTAATTTAGCAAGCAACCCTTACTTAGTGTGTTTGTAGCGCTTGAGTTGACAAATCCCAGCTCTTGGCAGGCCACATCAGAGCTTTCGGTCGTCCAGCCAATGGAACACACGTTGTGCCAGTCTCCAGCGAGCCACAATTGTACAAGGCCACTGTAGTACTCAGTTCCGTTGCTCAAACGTACATAAGAGGGCTCTGGGGAAAAAAGTGAAAAAGTAGATTAAGCTTTAAAGAGTCCTCGTGTTTGAATTGAGTAAAGTTGCCCGTTTGTTTAAAGGTAACAGGTTAAGACTTACTCGTTCGCCTACAACCACTCGAGAAGGTGATATCATCAAGCGCGATGTCTCCTTTGTAATTCTGTCCACGCACCCCCTCTACGATAATCTACAATAAGATACATAAATAAAACAATTTAGGACACTCGATCTCTTATTTGTTTTGGTCATACAGGTGTGAAAAGTGAAGACTTCATTTCGTGGTTTAAGTTGATGCAAAAAGTGTGTTTCACATCTGTCAAAAACTGAAGTGCTGCTGTATATTTATCTACCGGCTGTCAGCTTTTAGTCTTTTTACTTTATATTTATATTAACGCATACGAGTTGTAGTTACTCAAATTGAAGAGAGATTTTTAAGAATCTAAAACAGTTTCAAAATTATACGTAAACCGTAGCTTTGAGCATAAATAAATTTAATCCCTAGTAGAGTTTATTTTAAATTTGTCATAATCTCTATACAAGCAGTTGTTCTTCAGCAAAATGACCAACAAGGAACTCTCTGTCTGTCTGTCTGTCTCACCGTCTCTCTATCAATCAGTTTGTGTGTGTCAGTGTGTTTCTCTCTAACTCTCACTATTTCCATTTCAATTATTCTAATATCTTCCTACTAGCTCCTCTCACTTCCTTTGTTTCTTGCAAATAGCTAAATGCAAAGTTTTTACAGAAAATAAGATATTCTAAAACCAAAACTATGTACTTTAAAAACAAGCAAAAACAGCCGTACAGTGAATAACTTTCACATCTGCACAAGCCTACCTGAAAAGTTTCTCTGCTGTCAAAGTTCACCTCACCCTTTACCCAGTGTCCTCCTTGTTCACCTGACCAACTCCGCTTGATGACGTCATGCCCTTCTACTGGTGCCTGGTAGATGTTTAGGGAACCAATGGTCGTACTCTTCATGTGCAAAAAGAACTCCATCTGGTAATAACATAGAAATATGCTTGTGTCAACCTCAACGAATACACCATTGACCCTTACCAGAAACAAATGAGAAATGCAAGCGAGAAATTGAATATTCTAAAGCGTCATTCAGTCATTCAAGACAACACCAAAGCAAACTTTATTTATCTGACTATTTATTACCTTATTTGGTGTTCAGCTCACAGTTTGAGAAATCAAGGATTTATTGAGGGTATTTCTCAATCATTCTAATCAATTTGAAATCAGTCATTACAAGTTACAGCAAATATATGGGATCAAGCAACTTGTCACAAATTAGAGCAAATATGCAGGATCAATCAATGTGTCACAAGTTGCAACAAATGCTTGATATCAAAACGTAAGAAGTATCTCACAAGCCCAGTGAACGATTTGGTGTTAGTCTGTCTGTGAGCGAACTTTGTGTACTGACAATCGTGTGTTAGTGACAGCAGTACTCTTGGCTCAGACAGATTGGCAGCGACAGTCCTGTGACAGTCCTGCGACAGTCATGTGACTGTCCTGTTAGAATCCTGTTACAGTCCTGTGCCAGTCCTATGACAGTTCTAAGACAGTCCCGCAACAGTCCTATGACAGTCCTGCGACAGCCCTACGACAGTCCTGTGACAATCCTACGACAGCCTTACGACAGTCTTATGACAGTCCTGTCATAATCCAGTGACAGTCCTGTGACAGTCCCATGAGAGTCTTTTAACCTGCGACAGTCATGTGACTGTCCTGTTACAATATTGCTGCAGTCTTGTGACCGTCCTATGATAGTCCTGTGGCAGTACTGCGACAGTCCTGCGATAGTTCTGTGACAATCCTTGTACAATCCTCGGCTGTTACAGTCATGTGACAGTTCTGTTACAATCCTGTTACAGCCTTGTGACCGTCCTATGATAGTCCTGTGGACAGTCTTATGACAGTCCTGTAACAATCCTGTTACAGTCATGTGACAGTCCTGTTACAATTCTGTTACGGCATTGCGACCGTCCTTTGATAGTCCTGCGACAGTAATGTACCAATTTGTACCAATTTATTATATTTTCAATGTGTTCAGCCCGGTACACAAATAAAGATGATCTATAGCAGGACAAGTAACTACGTTCTGAGTTAATCGCAGCCTAAAACAGTCTATCCGTACCATTGCCTTATACTTTTCTCATGTTGGAAGAGCTGTACCTTTGATCCTAGAGAGTTTGGAGTTAAAAATATCAATGTATTTATTCTCACAACAAATCAACTTATTTCATATTGATATTGCATATTGAAAAACTCGGTGGGAGTGAAAAAATGAAAAATTAGACAGCAAAGCCAAGCAAAACACTTACTGACCTTACAAGTCGTATTAGGCTCAACGGGAGCCAGGGTGGGGCTTGTAAGTCTTGCCTTGTCCCCATAGCGACGCGGTATGGACGCCTCAGTATATATATACCAACCTTAAATAAACAAAGGCACTAGTCTTAATCGAATCCAACAAATCCGGTTTTTTATCCACTTGTGGGAACAACATTTCTGGCAAAAACTATTTACACCGAGAGATATTATAATAACAATAACAAAAAAACAACAATAGTAATAGTAATAGTAATGGTAACGGTAAGGGTAAGGGTAAGGGTAAGGGTAATGGTAATGGTAACGGTAACGGTAACGGTAAGGGTAAGGGTAATGGTAATGGTAACGGTAACGGTAACGGTAAGGGTAAGGGTAAGGGTAAGGGTAAGGGTAATGGTAAAGGTAATGGTAATGGTAAGGGTAAGGGTAAGGGTAAGGGTAATGGTAAGGGTAAGGGTAATGGTAAGGGTAAGGGTAAGGGTAAGGGTAATGGTAATGGTAAGGGTAAGGGTAAGGGTAAGGGTAATGGTAATGGTAAGGGTAAGGGTAA
>JANSTQ010137498.1:0-13374 GCA_026167885.1 Bergia puertoricense
ATGATGCCAGGTAAGCAGGATTTGATCTCTTTCATTCCAATCTTGTCATGACCAGGAGATTTGTTGGTCGGCATTTCTATGATAATTTCCTTAACCTTAGTGGTGGACACCATTTGGAATGAAAATGGTGCAGTGTTTGTCTGGCTAAGCAAATTACTGGTCTCGGATAAGGGATCAAGGAGTGGTAAGTTAAACTGGTGCGGTAATTGCTGGGCTTTGGTTGCGGTTAAGCCTCCGACTGATGTGAAATAAGCATTTAAACTCGTTGGCCACCTTCTTGTGATTGTGGGAGTAGGGCAATGATGAAGTTCCGCTTTGGTTTAGGCATCGGCGGACTGTTTTCAAAATGGATGTTTTGTTGTCTTTATTGATGTTTATTTCGTTTCGGATGTAGTTAGTTTCGGCTTGCTTGATCTTCAGCTTGATGTCGCGCCGTATGGCTTTGTACGTTTCCCAGTCCCCAGGGTTTGAGGAACCGCGGGCTACTCTGTGTAAGTTGTCTCTTTTTCTCATTTCCATTTTGATTTCAGAGTTGATAAATGATGTAGACTTGTATTTAACTTTAAAAGTTTTCAAAGGAGCATGTTGGTCCAGCACTTCAAGAAAGAGAGTATTGAGACAGTTCACTTTATCCTGGAGATCGTCAAATGAATCAATAATAGACAAGGGACTTTGTTAAGATCTTCTGCAAAGGTAGCAGGGTCGAAGTGTTTGTAAATTCGTGTGGTGATCCAAGTGGGCTGAGCTTTGGGTGCTTTGAGGCTGAGTGTTGTATAGACAAGGAAGTGATCACTAGTTGTTATGTCCCAAACATCACTGTGACGCACTAAATAGAAGGTAAAGAGGAGAAGAAGTGTAATGGAAAAGAGAAGCCAGTAGTGAAGAAGCGTATCAGCTTTGAAGACTACATGGATTGTTTATTTAACCAAAAAGAGAATAGGAGAACGATGAATTGCATTAGAAATCATCTTCATGAAATTTACACAGAAACTGTGAATAAATTAGCATTGTCTCACGAAGACGACAAACGAATCAATCGTAAAGATGGTATTCACACTTACTCATACGGTCACTTCAGAAAATTATCAGGTGGCAATTCAGTATCTTCAGGAACGACTTGAAGTTCTTCTCTTACGAATCTACGCTTGGGGGACTCTCCACTTAAATAATACAACACGGGTTGTTCAGCTGAAACAATACTACGTGATAAATCGTAAATCTCCAAACTCCATATCGGATCCGTTGCGCGACGTTTTTCACCACCTTCATCTTCACCTGGAGCATATAAGTATCTCACTTTTACCCCAGGTGGTAATCTCACTTCATCCAATCCAACTGGTAGCTTGTAATTAGATTTAGACCCACTTGATCTCCTTTGCCACTTTACCAGTTATCCGTATCGATTCACTACTCATTGCTTTCAAAACTAAAGGTAACCTTTGAACCCACTCTGTTGATCTGTCTTCGCTAATCATTCCCTGTGCATATTGATGAGTAAACAATCTTTCAGCTAAATTTCGATTTGCACTCTCCACAAAAGCTTGCGCTCTATGGTTTCCAGCTTCACTTCGTTGTAAAGTAGCTTTATGCTTCTTCGTCAAAGTTGTCACATCTCCCATAAACTCTTTCCCAGGGTCAACCATCAAAGTATCTGGCCAACGAAGTTTTCTGGGGCAAAGCCCCGGGACGCTTTGCGTCCTAGAATATATCTTACTAAACGCTTTTGCTACTTCCTTGGATTCTTTAGAGGTTAATGCTTCTGCGTCTTTATACCTCGTAGCGATGTCCACTACTACTAATGCATATTTATAAGTCTTTCGTCTCACAGTATAATGAGGTAAAAATAGTAAATCCGCCTGATGAATCTTGTTCGGTTTATCCACTCTCCAATGAGGTCTCGGAATATACTTTGGTGGAGGTAAATAAGTCTGCCACAATGCTTGCTTTTCGAGCCACTTTTTAGCTACATCTTCATCAACTTTAGCTGCACCTACTAATTTAGAAATAGTCGCATAACCCTTCCAATAACCATCCATACTATAATATATCTTTGATAGCTGCATTTTTGTAGTCTCTATTAAAATAGAAATGTCAACAATCTCAGAAAAGTTAAATCCAAACAGAATTCCACGAGAACCCCGTGGTTTGAAAGCAGAATCATCGCTAAACAGAATCACACTGAACCCCTCATCTACGAAAGCAGGTGAAATCCTCTGCATAAATATTCCGCAACTTTCGGATAATACAGTTATTATCCCAGCTAGTGGATCTCTCCTATTTGATTTGAATGTTAAAGGCCATGCAAATAATACACTTGTTAATAATGTAGGTCGAACCTTGTTTCCCAACTTAGAGTTATGTTTGGTTGTTAAACTTTACAAATCACTCGAGAGTATGATCTATTCAAGACGTATGGAGATTTATTCTTACAAAAAAGAAGAGCGTGAAGATAAATTAAGACAAGGAATCTTATCTGAACACCTAAGAAAGCTCCGTACAAATGCAGGAGACAAGGACACTTCAAACGATGAAGAAGCAAAATTAGCAGCAATTCACAACACTAAGTACTGTATTCCACTCGATCATCCTATTCTAAATGATCACGGTGTATTCTATCCCAAGGCTTTAGCTCATCAACTCAGTTTTGAGATTACTTTTGCTCCTGTTTCAGATATTGTTGTATATTCAGACACTACTAAATCACTAATTTGGAGTTGGAATACCAATGTATGTCAAGTGAATATCTTGCCAATGAAGCAACTAGGAAGAGGCTTCTTCTACGAGAATGTCATTCTCCAGAAGACTTTTATTATCTCGAAAGTTAAAGATAGCATTATAAACAAACATATAAATCTACCAAGAAGATGTGTTACGGGAATATTATATCTTTTTACAGTGGACTTTGCTGAAGGAGCACGAGACTCGAATATTACATCAGTAAACATCAATATCGATGGAAAACCGAATAAGTTGTATTCGAAGGGTATGATTCCATCTGACTTTTGGGAATCTCTGAAGAAGAGATACAATCTAAAAGATTCGTCAGTCAAGCAAAAGGACTTTTACGCCAACAATAAATTTGCAATGTGGATTGACTTGCAGACGTACCCAGACAACACTATCCACGGAGGAGGACTAAAACTTAACAAAACACATGATGGAGTAAAACTCGAGATCAAAAGAAACACCGGAGGGTCAGGAAACCTTAACTGTCATATGTTTGTAGTAGCAGATGCGCTTACGGAGATCACGAACTCGAACTTGGGATCAATTCTATATTAAAGATCTAAAAATTATGGATGAATTACATGACAAAACACCTTTCCACTGCATAATTACGGCTCCTACAAACGGTGGAAAGACTAAATACCTAGTAGATAAATTACGTGGATCATTTCGTAACGTATTTGAGTACATTGTGTTGATATGCTCAACTTATACTAAAAACAAAACGTATCGTAACTTTGCGAAGGAGATAAGAATGTGATAGTTCTTATGCCGGACGCAAGCAATCAAGACGAAATTAATGAATTATTAAGTCATTGCATAGAATTATTTTCCGGTACAAACACATTAATAATTTTGGATGACTGTGCTACTTCCCAAGATCTGAAGAAGCGTTCTAATAAATTCATAGAATTAGCCTTTTCTGGTAGACATTTTGGAATAAGTGTGTGGGTCCTCACTCAACAACTAAACTCAATAGCGAAACCGTTTCGCGATAATGTTGCATGTGTAGTAGCTTTTCATAATCCCAGTCAAGTAGGAACAAAAACTCTCTTTGACAATTATGGAGGTGATTTAGACCTAGATTGACGAAAGAAGTTCGTTCAAATATTAAATTCGGAACAGTATTCAAGATTATGCTTCTGTTTACGCCATCCATTCCAATGTTATTTGGAGATTCCAACATTATAAAAATGTCGAACCCAATTATTGAAGATTACACAGAGATCGAAGATCTGCGCAAGCTCGAATCAAAGTCTGACGAGAGATCAAAGATCTGCGCAAGCTTGAAGAACTTCGTGAAGTCTGACGAGAAGCTTGATGATATCGAAATCAAGCGAGAAAGCTTACTCATTCTTGCTTCTCTTGGTTCAACAAAAGAATACTTGGGTGTTCATCTCAGTGTTGGTGATATCCATAAACTCGAAACTAAAGACGTAAAGAAATATTATGATTGTTGTCAGGCTGTATTAGGAATCATTTATTCGAACAGCAGTCAAAAGATTTCATAATTCATACCTATAGATGATCCAGAAGAACTTCATGAGGATCTCCAAAAAGATGAACTAGTAAAAAGTGAACTTTCTAATCTTTCAGGACAACTTGTTTTGCGAGGAGAAAGATTAGTTGTTCTTGGACTGCTATGTTTCGTGTTGTAAGACATGTCAATTTAGGGTAAAGCCCACCCGGGGCGCAAAGTGCCCTAAGTCCAGCAAATCTGACTGAAGCTCCTAAACCGATCTTAGGAGTTGACGAACAAACTCTAAGAGAGCCTAATAGCTCTTAAGCATCTCTTGAGATTCTCTTAAGCATCTCTTAAGTATCTCTTGAGATTCTCTTGAGATTCTCTTAAGCAGTTAATAAGCATAGTGCTTAGTAACTAGATAGTATTTTTTATAATAATCTTATAAAATGTCAAACGAAAATCAAGAAGTAAAATAAATTACTAGGCCTCCCAACACTACACCAGCTAAATCTAATAAAGATGAAGACCCCAAAAAAGTTGCTGCTGGTAAGAAACTTGCGGAAAACAACAAAAAAGCTAAAGAAGCACTCAAGAAGGAAATGAAACGTGAAGAGGATTTGGGAGGATCTTCTAATGCGTGGATTCCAGAGATTTCATTTACTACTGCGTTGTCTATAGTTGGAGTAGGACTTACAGTATTTGATTTGTTCATGAGATACCGCGGAAACACGGCGACTGAAGGTTACCGTGCAAACACGGCGACTGAAGGTTCCCAAAATTCCACAACAACACCAACAGCAGAAATTACACATAACGAAGTCCCAAGCAATCGTACATATGGTATGGATTAAATTAAGATTATAAACTCTATACAATATATATGGCTGAACAGAATAAACTTGTGAAAACTATAACAGATTTCGCATTTCTCATTGGGATAACAGTTAGAGTAGGTTGTTTAGCAAAGAAGATGCTAAAGGAAAACTTTTTAGGAGATCCATCCTCAAACATTATGAATTACGCGAAGTTTACTGGTGTACTCGCTGGACCAATGGCATTAGAAACGTATCTCGAGGATCAGAAAATTATTTCTAAATCAATTTAAAAATGGCAACGATAGCAATTTCGTAGGTGGTTCTTATCTCGCAAAATATTTATTCTGGTGATGATTCATTAGCTGAAAAAGAAAGACATGACCGAGCTCTCGAAACATACCAAAAAAAATTACGCTAAATACCATGAAAATCGAGAGAAACTTCTCGATTGGCAAGAACAGAACAGACGAAATAACGTGATTGCTTCTCAGAATTTTGAAAATACTGATGAGGCTTTGAAACTATATTACCAGACTCATCCAAAAGAAAATCTTAATCTCGCCGAACCAGTTTTTTCTGATTATTATAAACCATCGAAAAATCAAAAGCTAGGTGAGGTGGTTTATGTAAGTGGAGGTATGTTAGCTCTTGGTTACGTTGCAAGTAGATGGTTGTAATTATGAATATTTATTTAAAATAATGGATGTTGAAGTTGGTCCTGACAAAACTAATCCTTTTGAGCCAGATACAGGAGGTGATGATACTGGTGATATGATTCTTATGACGTCAACTTCTTCTCGACGTGGATCAGAGGATATAACTAATCCTTTTCATCATAAAACTCGTGAAGAAACATCTTTCATAGAAGGTATAGATGAACATACACCGCTAATTCAAAGAGATCTAGAAGAAAATGTTGAACAAGCTTGGGATAAAACTCGTGAGAAATTTCCTAATATAAATCCTGCTAATTCTTCATTCACCGCTACCTTGGATGATTATGACCAAGTGATTGTAAAGCTTAGGGGAGCGGGAGGAAAGGGTTATACTTTGTTTGGACCTGAAGGTCCCACCTCTGAAGAAGTTGTTAGAAATAGTGAAGAAGAGATCGCGAAGGGTCGAGAAAAAGAAGAATTACGAAATGAATTCGAAACAGCTAATGAAAATTAGAGAGAAGGTATAAATCGTCATATTGATGATATGGAAAGTCAAATTTCACAGCTTGAACGCGAAAAAGAAGAAATAGAACAACGTATGTCACTTAGGGATAGAATTAAAGCTATCTTTAAGAAATATGGTTTCATACTAGTTGCATTTTTAGCTGCTGTTGGGACTGTGATTGGTGTTATTGTGTCTAATCTGAAAAACGAATTAACAACTTTAGGAAAAGGTGTTGGAAACGGATTAAAGTCTATCGGTAAAAAACTAGAAGAAATATTACTAGGATTAGTTGATGCTATTACCAGTTTCATCTTCAGAACAGCAGGGGAAGTTATTGGATTCTTAGGGAAAAATGCATGGCTTTTGATTGTAGCTGTGGTTGTTTAATTCATTAAATAACTTAAAAAGCGAAGATGAATGCCACAAAATTATTAGGTCGAAGCCCACTCGGGACACAAAGCGTCCTAACAATAACCACACAAATAGCAGAAACTAAAGTTAGTTTTTATCCACCTTTGAGTGAGGTAAAAGAGATACAGCTATTAAACTTTCATAGACCAACGTTATGGCTCAGATAATTTATAAGACAGATCCAGAATTCTTGAAGAAAGTTCCACGCAATGTATTAAGAAAAAGATCAGCACCAGTCATCACCATCCCCGATGGGTATCACACGATAGAGTCCCTTAAATGTTTGATCACAATCAAAACACTTAGATCAAAAATATAGATTCAGATTACTTCTCAAGGTAGTTTTATCTTTTCCAAATACTTTAATCCTCGATGAAGAGCTTTACAAACAACTGGCTGTGCCTGAAATTCTTCAGAAAAATACACTTAACCAGATACAATTGATACCAAATGGCCCTCTATACCTGTATTGTGACGCCATAGATTCACATTACTTTTATAAGAATAAGGACGCAAAGCGTCCCGGTCTTCGACCAATATCAGCGATAACGGGGAAGTTAAACTTTCTCCGTCTAATTTGCTTGCTGTTTTTGCAAGTGAAAATTAACCATCCTTACCAGTACAACAAAGTAATTTGCCTTTGAATTACTTTATTTGAAGGTTGAAGATGAAAATGGAAGAAAACCGAAGTTTAATGACATAACCATTATAGTGAACCTAAAAGTTTCTTGAGTTATCTAAAATAATGGACGATTACAGAAAAATTTATCCTGAGGTTCCTCAAGACCCTACGGTTCCCCCAGATGGGAATAACTTCAGACTACATCAATCATCTAAATACTTATCAGATCTAGAAAAAGAACTTCACTATCGTGAAAAAATACATAAGAAATATAAGCGATCAAATAGCATCATAATGAAAATTAGTGCTTATACATGTAGTGGAGCTCTGTCAGTCGTCTTCAGTGGATCAGGTGTAGGAACTTCTCTCACAAATTTTAGATTGCCTGTTGGGCTTTCTTTAGCATCTATTGGTGGTTTTTATGGGATTATTAGCGTTTTCGCAGGAATATTCGCTAAGAGAATTTCTCCTAAATTAAGTAAACATGAGAAAACCACCTCTATTTGCGCTGCAAAAGTAAACACGTTAAAAGACATAGTTTCTAAAGCACTAAAAGACAATAAGATAAGTCATGAAGAATTCCTGTTAATTCAAAGCGAAGTAAATAAATATCAAGAGATGAAAAAATATGTTCGAATGAAATACATAAACATTCAGGAAAAGAACAATTAAATATAGACGAGCTAAAAAATCAGATTCGATCGGAAATGATGAAGAAGCTACAGGCTCCCAATCAACAAAATTAGACTGTAATTGCTTTTTCAGCTGCGAGGTGAAAACTTTACCATGTGAAGATCTTAGACCTCCTCCGTATAATCCAGAATTTACTTAAAATTCATGATGTTATTACAAATAACATCATGGATTTATGGAAGCGGTTTCAAGAGCGATATCCTAATGCTGATCTTTCTAAATTCAAAAGAGAAGATTTCTTCGGAGAACCAAATGTGATGTTTCAGGGAAAAGATGAAGAGATTTTCTGTATTCGATGGAAATAATTTTCAAAGCAGTATCTAGGTCTCGAAGGAAATGAAACAAGAATTAGGTCTTGCTTCTGGTTTTCCTTCAGAATTGACATTGAATCCAAAACCAAAGCTCCTTGTACCTGCAGTCTCTTTCAGTGATAAACCACATCCACTTGGTGAAAAGTTAGTGAAACAAGAAATCTATGTGACTCCCGATAACTACTTTCATACCTCATTTCGAGATGTTTTCAAGAATAGTCAGATAACACACTACAGAGGCAAAGAGTCCAAAATATCGTTGGCTGGTCCTAATATGAAGTATTGGCCTCAACAGCTTAATTTTGCTCTTTGGTGTGCAACAACAGATTGTGGAGTAAGTTCCCGTTCGCTTTTTGAAGACAAGATGGCGGATGTTATACATAATGTAACAGATAGCGAATTACATCTACCCAACCAAGTTCGAGCGTTTTTATGGTTTCATGTATATTTTACGGTTAAAAGAATATTGTTTAGAATGGGAGGAATTAAAGGTTCAATTGCATTGCCTGGCGATAAAACATTCGATAGAAAAATAGTATATTCGACTTGCCTTCATATAAACGACTATGTAATGAGTTTGGAATTCATCCCAGTTCAAACTTTTGTTTTAAGAAGGGTGATAATCACGGTTTAGGCAGTGTTTATATTTGGATCAGAGGATCGTACAAAACTGGATATCTTTTCCCAGGTTCTTCAAAATTTTCTGACGGAGGAGGAAGCGCTAGTGCTGGGAACTTGATTCAGTATATTGAAAACACAGAATCTTCTGACCAATATGAATATTTCGTAACTCCTGTTTCTTATGGATTAACAAAATCAGGCCAGGCGAGATTAAATCAATCTGTGGTGGCTTTGGTTTTCTGTATTCTGGGTTCTCAAGCTAACGTTAGAAGTAGTATTTTAGGGGAGATTGGCAGCGCACAAGAAAGTTAGACGTGAATTCTTGGTTTTGCTTGAAGATGCGATTCGGCAGCCAGATATAAGTAAATCTGTTCAAAGGTTTCAGCTTGCGGTTCAAGAGGCTAAGGTTAAACTTGATCTTGCAATAAGCCCTGGAACATGGCTGATGCCTTCTAACATGGTCTTGAATTCTGAAAGTAAAGTTGGTTTCAATAATAAATTGAAACGTGCTTCTCCAAGTATGAAGTTGGGAGTAAATTCGGAAGTGAATGTTGAATCAACATCAGTCGGAATAAGACACAATTTAGGAGAGAGTAAAGTTGAGTTGCCACATAAATTAGTTGCAAGAAACACTGAAAAGTCACACATCGACGAAAAACCACATACCGACGAAAAACCACACATCGTTTAAAAGTCACATTCGAAAGCGAAAACTCCTTTAAATTTTAGTAAAAGTACGAAATATAATACCACTTAGCATGAAAATAATCTCACAATGTTGACAATAGCTGCAGGTGATTTAGCTTAGTTTCTATTCAGATAGCAAGTTGCGACAGGTGATTGACATTATAGTTATTAAATTTCGTAGTTGAATTGTTTGAAACGATAGCATTCCATTTAACTTCAAAAAATATAAGTTAAATGGAATGCATAAATTAAATTAATCCCCCTTTATGATGAGTCATCGTTCATTCAAATCCATATCTCGTATGAATTTGAATAGAGAACAACAAGTAAGGGTGTTTTCTAATGGCGTTTGTGATTTCTTACAACGAACCGCTTCCCATAGTGTGCCATCTCAGGAAAAGCGCAAGTTGGATTATAAAAGACTCGCTAATGCGCGAAAAGAAGCTGTAAAGAGGAAGAATAATATCGAGACTAGAGTGAAAATATTATTGCAAAAGTTAGAACATGAGAACCAGTTGATCACTGAATGTCAAAAAAGCATGGATATGATGGTGCAACAAGACCCCGAACTATTGTACGAAATTTGAGTCATTCGTACATTTTTGGAACTTCTCCCAAAGACGGGAGTCGTAAACGTCTGCTTTTCTTAAGCTAGACGTTCTGACGAGGGTATATATTACCCGAAACGACTCATGACTCAATCGAATTTCAACGCTGACGTGTCCTTTAGAGCATTGTGTGGTAAGCTTGAAATGAATTTCAATCTAATTTTATTCTTAAGAAGTAAGATTAGATTTTTTCAAGTTGTTACATTTCAAGCAGCAAAGAACACAGTAACTTTTAATGTGCCCGATAGAATTATCCAATCTCTCAATTGTTGCGAGATCGTCTTTAAATACTATGTATTGAAGCTTGACTTGGCAGTCTTAGTGGAAGCATTTCTTGTAGTCTTCCATTAAACCTTTGAGAAAACATTTATCTATGAATCTGTCCGCGTCGTATGTCTCGTGTTGCGCAGCCAATTTTCAATAATTACCTTGATCGGATCACTACACTTCTTACATTTAGACTTTTGCCTGTTATGAGAGCATATTTGGGAACCTTTACAGTCCACGCAAAAACGTTCTTGTTTACTGTGAAGACAAATTTGTGATCCTTTACAGTCCACTCAAAAATATTTTTGTTTACTATGTGGACAGATTTCACTATCACCGCAGTCTTTGCATTGATACTTAAATCTATTGAGAAAAAATTTCACTACCACCACACTCTTTACAGCGAAACTTCCGCCTGTTATGAGAGCATATTCCACTACCACTACACTCTTTACAATAGTATTTACGTTTGTTATGTTCGCAATGATATTTCATGTTATTTGGTTCTTTAGCAAGAGATTTAAGTTCGACTAGCTTCTTTTGATTAATGTTCCCCATTTTATGTACATACAAAAATAGAACATAAATGAAAAGTTTTTGAACACACATGCCTCCTGAGCGGAAGTGCTTGGACCACTCATGTATAATTAATGAGTGTCCCAGAATCCGCTTTTTACATCTACTTTACAACATATACAAAACTGAATAATAGCTTAAGTTATAATTAAAAATATATAAAACGTTTAATCTTAACCTCCAAAGCAGCTATCTCATCTCCTCGAGGGAGATGAGGCGGCTGCTTTGGAGGCAAGCTTATTCTCGTAAATTCTCTGAGAAGAAATGAGAAGAATCTGGCAAAACTCGATTTCGTGACGCCTGTTATCGGCTAATGAAAATTGCAATTTTATTTCCGGAAAGTTGCATGGCGTGAATGTCAGCTCGTTGGAGTTTCAAAACAAAGCAACACGTGCAGTACAAAATGGTGTTGCCAGCTTTGTGCTGTGGAAACAAAGCGAAAGTTTCTTACTATTCTCTCACAAAAAAAAGCTGTGAATCTTTCTTTTTTCTGTACAACAATTGCCAAAGTTAAATTTTCTGAAAATTTAATTCATGCTACTTCTGAACACGTCCTCTAAATTCTTAGTAAAATTATTGCCGCTGTGCTTTCTCTAAGTAGACGTGTCTGTTTTATGGTGCCAAGAGATAAGATAAACTTTTACAGTTGTTGAACACAGATCTTTATGGGGGGAAGCTATAGCGAGCGGTATTTTTTGGTTTGATGAGTATTGGTGCACACAGACAAAACAATGATAAACGATACCAAGTTTACATAAACCGTGAAATTTAAATGATTGGATTCTTTGCACATCTTAATAAAAAGAAGTAAAAAGAAATGCTAAAGACTCGATAAAAATAGTTAAAGAAAGTGAAAACAGATTATTGACTTAGCTGACGTTTTTGTATTAAGATAAGCTATGATATAGGTAACTTATAAGTAGCTTAATTATACGAGTTTCAATTACCTTATGATAACTACTTACCAAAGGATAGTAACAGTTTAATGACGCTCCTTCACGAAGAGCTGCCTTAACTGCTTCCGTATCTCCAGAAAAGGCAGCGGTAATTAACCTACAACGGCAAGGTTTTAGATTATTCTGTAAAAACGGTTAAATGTCAAGTTAATAACTATTTTCTTTTAAAACAAACAAAAAATATCTATAGGTCTTTACTGTATTGTACTGGTAACGAACAGCAGAAAATTACTCAAACGTGTTGTGTGTGAGAGGGGTTGGGGGGGGTTAGGGTGATGGATAGCGGGGTGGAGTGGTAAGCTCTTTTTAACAGAAATTTTTCGTGGGATACTGCCGTCAAAAACAAAAAAAATACAAAATACAAAAATCAAATATATACAAATTTGAGATGATCTACATAAATATGTTGTAAAAGCGTACAGATGAAGGTTAAATGACCGAAATATTTACAATAAAGGGATTCGCAGTGCCTGGCTATGCAGTGCTGCCACTTCCTTGGTACCCTGGCTGCGTATTCGCGGGTTTTAGCATTTCTGACTGGTTTTGTTTAGCACTCCATTTTGGGACTGTGCCAAGCTTCTGTTGTCCACGTGACAAACACCATTTTGCATTATGCATAGTTCACTCTTTTGAGTTTGAGCACTCTGGTGTGTAGAAGATCAGTCTCAAAATGCTTCTCAGAACTGCACTGATAAGTCCTCAAAGGACGAAACAGTACTATCTGCAAATTGAGCATATATTCACATATACAGACGTAGGGAAAAAACAAAGAGACGACGCTTCCATCCTGACAAGCCTGTTTCGTGATTAACTCACTCTTCAGGGGATTTAAAGAAAAGAATACTTGCGACCATCGTATTTATACTATAACATTTACATACTTTACATAATTTTGGCGGTAAGTTCAAATCTTTTGTTCAGCTGTTACGTAGCAACGCTTTGTTTCTGTGTGGCATGAAGATACAAGTTCATTACGTTTGTTAAGTGATGATAATTCGGTTCGGCAGATAATTAGAAATTTTTCTTTAAGGCAAAGGTTGCATCTTTTGCTTGAGCTGTTGTAGGGCGAGTTAGGTGAAAGAATACGCCATGAAATAAAGTGGTTAATGTTATTGTCTTTAAGTGTCCAGATGTCTTTGCTGAGTTCGGTGGAGTTTCTGTGCTTTGCGTGACGAAATGATGCAGTATGATTTCTGTGTCTTGTCTTGAAATCGTTTTCTGTAAGTCCGATGTGTGTTTCAGTACCGCCACAATTATGTAAAGTATGTAAATTTTATAGTATAAATATGACGGTCGCAAGTACTCTTTCCATTAAATCACCTGAAGAGTGAGTTAATCACAAAACAGGCTTGTCGGGATGGAAGCGTAGTCTCTTTATTTTTCCTTACGTCCCTATATATATCACGCTCTACTTTTATGTATCGAGCACTGTACTACGGAAAAATCGAAACACA
>JANSTQ010137509.1:0-13372 GCA_026167885.1 Bergia puertoricense
TTATCGCCCTTGTGTAAAGGAGGTGGACTGTTATCCTGGTTATCGCCCTTGTGTAAAGGAGGTGGACTGTTATCCTGATTATTGCCCTCGTATAAAGGAGGTGGACTGTTATCTTGGTTATCGCCCTCGTATAAAGGAGGTGGACCGATATCGTTGCTAGCGTGGGAAACCCTGACCAAATACTGCTGCTGTTCAGGCGGGATATTCGCCGAGCCATCAACCTGAGATGCGACAGCAGCAGCCTGTCGATAACTTAGTTCTTGCATCAAATCGCTTGTGTTTCTTACATAAACAAGATATGACTGTTTGGCACAATTCTCACCTAGACTGTCATCAACTTCACTCGCACTTGTGCATGTTTTTGTTTGTGCAGAACCATTTGTCCATGAATCGTAGTTTGGAAGCTCGACTTCAACTGCAAACGTTTCAGTAATAGAGGTATTATCCTCAACGACCTGTACACCTTCACTTTCATTTCGCCTTTTCTTCATTTTTCTCGCATATCCGACAACTGAGCCAAACACCAAAGCCAGAAACAGGCAACCAAGCCATATCAGACTAGCTGTAAGCATTGTCGAATCTATAAAACGCAGACATTTCTGTTAGTTGCAAAACTCAAGACCAAAACCACTTCCGTAGAGAAATAACAAATAATCAACCTAAAGCGTCACGTCATAACAAGAGTATCAAGACAATATTTTACTAAATATTTTGTTATTAAATCTCTATCTCCCCCCCCCCCCTTCCCTCATTGTGTAAATAATTGGAACTGCACTATCTCTCTCAACTCAAGTTTGAGTATGTTCTCAGACCGATTCTTCTGGCTCTCACCCTTCGCTACTCTACATTTCGATAGCTAGCTTTTTGTTTGTATGTTTTTGGCATGCTTATACTTTATCCTTTTACGAAAAGCTGCTGGTCCGTCACAAAGCCAGTAAACTGGAGATACGTGGCCATACTTGGGGCGCTTTCAACTCATTGCTGGCCGGGGTCCCACTGGCCGGAATAGGAATGCTCCTCTAACTTGAAGCAACTGATAAGAAACCAGATCACTGAAACTGACTCCACCCTATCTGCTATTGGACTCCCTCCCCCCCCCCTCTTCTGGGAACGTTTGGCTACCCTAACTGAGGACAGAAAGGTGTTTGGCGATAAGGAATTATATCTATAAAACGATGATCTCTGCACAGTATAAAAGTCTCCAAGTTTGCACACTCGGAAAAGTTTGTTTTATAGACTTGAAGTTTTAACATAATTCATTACCACTGTATTCACTATTTTACATTGGTGAATTATGTCAAAACGCATTGTGGGGCTGAAGTAAGGCAAAACAAAAATGTAAACAAACCATTCATTTTTTATGACTACAAATTGTCTATTTTTTGCTGAAATTATAACCAAGTTGTTCTTGTGGTCAGATAAGCCAAAATGAAATGCAACCAAAAATGAAACGTAACCAATTCGGACTGTCCGGCCTAAATTGACAAGAGTGATAACAGCCCGTTTCACGGTTCCTGAAAAGTAACCAAGCCTTTGTCTGCCATCGAGGTGAAGGTTGACTTGGCATTAATACAAACCCTCCGTGCCTTTGACATACAAATCAGTGATATTATTATGCTAACCAGTTTCATATCTCTAACCATGTAAGGTCAACGTTCGCCTCGGAGCCAGACAAAAGCTTGGTTACTTTTCAGGAACCGTGAAAAGGGCTATTGTTTGTCTTTGACGTTATATTGTATTTTGACAATAACACTTTTAAAATTAACAAGCTACATACGTCTTTTATTACTCTGTTTCTTCTCTGTAAGGGTGTATCTTGAGTCCGTCTTAACGCTGTCTTGCTTGCTTTGGTCGCGAAAAACTCTGTAGTTAGCATATGAACAGCGTGAAGAGTGTTGCATTCCCTCAGAATGAAATGTAGCCCTTATGTACTGTCCACTGGACCTCACAGCGGCATTCCATATAGCAGTGTCTTTATACCTCCCTATTACGTGAGTATTTTTATCAAGACCGTCCCTCACCACTGTAGTGTAGAAGAAGCTCAACCCTGTATCCCTTGGGTGCTATTATGACAAAGGTGCAGTCATTGTCCCGAGTTTCTTGACGAGAACGGTTCTCGATCCACTGCTGATGTTCTGGTCCTACGAATTGACGTGGTTTTTCCACTGTCCTATCACAAAGTCTTTCAAATCTTGTGTTCCTGGCATCGACGAAAATTTCCCTTGAACATCCTAAATTTTAACAAAATCCAGATATTAAGCATGTACATGATTCAATTATGATGAAATCATACTAAAATTCGATTACTACGTTAAGTTGAATTAATCGAAGAACATGCTTTCGTCTAAGAGAGAGCCGCTTTTAAAATCGAACTTTGAATATTCCCTCTTAATTGTAATTGAACGCGTCGAGGGCTTAATGTATCTTGATGTATATATAATGTATATATCATACGAAAACTTTGTTTCAATTCATACAATTTGTTTATAAATAATTGATACATTCAATTCTGATCGATTCGCTCTCTCTCTCTCTCTCTCTCTCTCTCTCTCTCTCTCTCTATGTATGTATATAATAATCTTTTAAGATTATTATTTAAAATAATCATAATAATAACAACAACGCTTTTGGAAAAACTCTCTTGAATTCGTTTTGATTCAGAAACCTAAATGTCATTTTGGCTTACCTTGAACTTCTCTTAAGCAACCTGCAGGAGACAACAACAATATATTTATATATTAGTCTATTATTTTTGTTATCCCGACGTTCTAACGGAAGAACACCTCTTCCTAACCCCCAGCAACCATCCTTCTGAGTTCTGCTGTTGACATTAGTTCACGGCCCCCGCCCCCGCCCCTGTGTACTCACAATCACATGTGTCACCTCTCAACACTCTTCTCGTGTTCTCCTTCCTTATTCCGTCTTATTGTTTAGAGACACGCACGAAGCTGTTTCGTTGTTTAGTTGAAACAGGTTAAACGGCCGCATCTTTTGGCAGTTTACCTCCGCCCCCCCATCCCCATATGGGAAGAAATGTGCCTTAAGTGATATGTCTGTTTGTTGGGAAGAATAAAAATAGGCAATGTGCATTTAAAGACCACACAGTGGCGACAGAAGCTTTCAAATAAACTAGCAAGAATTCAAAAGTTCGTCCTACCCTGAGGAAACTTTGTATTTTTTGCCTCTTTTAAACTTTATGTTAGCACTGAAGGGCAGCAGAGAGGGCTAAAACATCAGGGCCCTGTTGTTCGAAAGCCGATTAGCGCTAACCCAGGGTTAAATGTTTAATCCGTGTTTGTGTTTACTACTTTACAGACTGATTTGAGCTGCCATTTTTGGTTTAGCAATTGGATTTCTAAGGAAAGTCTGAACAGTATTTTATAAGAACTGGAAACACATTCAATGGTGAAGAAATTGCTCTTTGAAATTTGACCTAACCGAGGGTTAAACTTAAAGTCAAACCACCTTTTGAACAACCAGGCCCAGAACGAGTTTTACAAGTAGTATGACAAAACGACTCTATTGAATCATATTCCTTTACTTTTTAAGTTTATTAGTATTTGATACACGCTTTTCTCTTTAATAAGAAACCAGTAAATTTTGGCTGAGCTTCATTATTCTTTTAAGGTTAACGTTTTAACAACAGCAAGAAGGATTCTAAAGGTCATTTTGTAGAAAAACTCGGAAAATTGTCTGCTTTAAACTTTTCAATACTTTGAGATCTTGACTGCAATAAACAAGTCAGAAAACCCGCGATTGTGAGCGTAATTTGTCATGCGTGTTTTTAACGACCATCTGTCTGGAGACACTCAAATACAAGCTCTGTTCGGAATCTGGTGCGGCAATAAACTCACAGACGTACTAGACTGGACACTCATATTTTAGTAACAAAAAATGATAGGCACTTACCAAACAGCAGTGATATCCCAAAAACAAACTGCAAAACCTGTATATTGAAAACAGTATTCTTCACAACTTTACAGGCCATAATTGCACCGTTCGACTCTGAAATGGATGTTGATCTGACCACCACAGAATGTCTCCCGAATGTATTACATTGTACTTTGTAAATGTGACTTCCTCTTCTGACAACTTTTGTGGCCAGAAATGACGATTTTGTTTCAGTTTTTAAAACCGTGTTCCAGTCATGTTTTGATGCTTCAAAGGCAAGTGAGAACTAACAATTTTCACGTACCATGTATGCCTTCACAAACCATAGAGACAGCCAATCTTTGTCTCTTTTAACAAACATCGATTGAAACAAACTTGCAAATTTAATTAAAGTAACCTCTTGAACGCAACTAAAAACTTGGTTCACCTTTTCACTGGTGTTCTTTTTTGTTGTTGCTGATATTATTAAAAATGAAAACATAATAATTATGAAAAAATGTTTGATATGTTGGTTATTAAAGTAAGAAATATTTATTTTGGTTATTATAGTAGTTAAATTATAAAAGAATAGAATAAAGACAAAATGCAGGCACTTGGGAAAATACAAATGTTTGAGATACTTCTTAAAACAAAACAATTACGGCAGTCAGCTAATGTTTTCAGAAGGTCTAAAGCGCTGTTCCTAAGTTTCTACTGCGGAGAATTTGTCCCGTATTACTTGTGTGTAGTATAAAGTAGCTAGACATTCAACTAGTTATGATCATGGAAAGTAAGTGAGAACACACTCAGATGTGTATGAATCTGCCATTTGGTGCAGTCACCTGCTCCAGTGCTTCAAAAGTAGTTAGTATTGTTATAGTATCTTGAACATCATCTGTTTACACGTTTGTTTCTTCATACGAACAAACTTTATATAACACTGAGACTCGATTTGCCATATTTAAGAACGTGTTAATAACAATTTAAAGTTCAGATCCACAAACCCCAATTGTTCAACAATTTTTGCAAGAATAAATAAATGAGTAAATGGCTCATTAATGATTTTGCCATCCAACTAAAGTAGGCCCGGGCCAAACGTCGAACTTCACATGTGCCGAACTAAATTGCAGTTTGGGTCGACCCAAATTAGTTAAGTTCGACTGTTGCGTCAAACGTCGAACTTAATACATCGATCCGAACCAGTGTAGTGCTCAGAATGCAGAACGGGTTTTCGAAAAAAATCAAAATAGCGTCAAATACAAATTTTCAAATTCCTCTCTACTATGAATTGAGTTCAGCACATGTGAAGATCGACGTTTGACCCAGAGTCGACCCTAATCCGTTATTCCCGACATATCGAGTCGAAAGTTCGACTGAATCATAATATAAGCAGAAAGTTCGACTGATCCTAATATAAGCAGTCGATCTTAATTGAGTCAAACGTCGAACTTCACATGTACTTAAGTTCGGCACATGTGAAGTTCGACGTTTGGCCCGGTCCTAAGTGAATTGAACTGATACTGATTGTAGACCGCGAGTGGTCTCCCTTTCCTGATCGATTTGGAAATCTTGGTAAAATTATAGTGGTTTCATCATTGGAGTAAGCTACGATGAAAAAATTGCCCATTATAGAATCAAAACAAACCATTTGTCATTTGACCTATTGACCGACACACGTTTCCTATCAACGACATCTTTAGCTCGCACGTGCACCCGCGGCCATGCACCAGTGGCCATCAAAAGCAAACCTTATTTTTGTCTGGACAGGTCTGGGCACATCTTGACACAGAAAGGCAGAACTTTTAACAACAACAACAACAATTTATTACAGCTCTTTTTACAGTTTTACTACACTCTTTTTTTTTATAACAACGTCTAATTTGGGGGCTGAGGCTGGATGTTCTTAATTATTTTGAGGATTTCAGACTCAGCTGTTCTTAAAATGTTCTTATTTTTTAGGATTCGGTACATACTTAAATTTTTATTTTCCACTCACACAAGCCAACCAAAAGTGGAAATATAACAATTTGTATATGCAGAAATCCACATTCGGTGCAGCCATCAGGCGATGTTGCACGAGCATTAGGTATTATTTTACAGTAACAAATTATCTCCACTGAATATAGTGTTCTTTAAGTATCCCCAGCCTCAGCATGTTCTCAGGGAATGTACGTTTTTTATCGGGGGGAGGGCTGGGGCCTCGGAGGGGAGTCAAATTTTAGACTCAAGGGGGAGGGTTACGTCTCTTAATACACAAGGCAGGGGGAGGATCATCCCTTTTTACGTTATACCCAAACCAGAGTCTGTTGTAGTTTGATGCTATTTTCCTTCAAATTATCTTGACACTGTTCTTGTTTCTTACTTTCACACTCAAAAGAAGATTAGCCAGAGTAGTTAACCCCGGCTGATTATTAATCAGTCGGGGTCAGCTAAGGTTTTAATAGCAAGAGGATCAGGTTATTTTGGTGATGTACACTTGATGTACATGCACGTACACTATATAAGTCTATATTTTCAGTTTACAGTCTATCTGTTCACATGTTTATCTGTTACCATGTGTAAGGAGAATTACTTTATCAATTCTGAGGCCACACCAACACCACGACCCAAACCCGACTACAACCCATTGATGATTTTCAACATATCTATCACATGTATACATATCTGTTCCCATGAGGTGTAGTTGTCTTGGCAAACTCTAGTCCGCTTCCGTCCATAACGCAAGGTGGAATCAGGATGACACTCTGTTGGGATCTGAGAACTCTCTGTAGAATCACTTGATCCACTTGATTCACAGAAGGAACTTTCTGAGCCAACAATTTGGTCTATTTTGTCGCTGTTGCTGTCCGAGTCCGATGCTGGAGCTTCACTTGCTTGATTACCCTGCACCAGAGAAACTAGGATGTTGTTGCCAATATGAGCTTTAACCATAGTAATTTTATCTCTTTTCTTTCCACTGAGAGGCATCTTGTGATGTTGTAAATACAGGTCCAGCTCGTTAACCCTCGTGTAAAGATTGTCCCAGATTCTTGTTGTTGTCGATGTGTTCCCTGCCGATCACTTGTAGCTTTCCATTTTTCTTTCCGCATTTCAATCTGCGACAAGTGCTCGACATAGTCCGCCACTAGCTTTTCTGAGACAATATAGCGTTTTGAGAACACCTCAATAGCCTCACTGTCTCCAGCCTTTAAGTTTCCTTCCTCAAACATTGTCTTGATTTGGGCTCTTGGTCGAAAATCATCAGCTCTGCCACCATCCATAGGGATCTTCGTCAAAGGAAGATAGTGGAAATCAGGGAGCCTGTCGTAGTCGGGATAGGGTCGTGGCGTTGGTGTAGCCTCAGAACTGATAAATTACAAAAGTCACAAAGTTCGCCTTTCTTTCTTGGCTGGCTTTCTTTCTGTACCCCATGTAGAGTTCTCCTCTTTCACAGTGATCCTGTTCAAATGACTCCAGTTTGGCAAAATAGCCATGTCCAGGCATGGAAGACTTGCGGTTATTTGGAGTTGAGTGGTTCTATCGCGTGAAGTCTCGGTTGGAGAAAAATCAGTAAGCTATCAGGTTTGCCGATATGTAGCCTTGTGGTGCCGGCGAATCGTCAATCCTAAGACGTACTTCTACTGCCACGGCCCACGTATTTTTCTCCATGTTTTTCTTGCTATGAGCCTCAACTTGAGAAGAAGTAAGGGAGCTTAGCTCTTCCTCTTACAAGCCATGCAACGGCTTAAAAAAACTGCCACTTAAGGCTAACTTCCTCCATCACATAGGGTATCTCCAATGCAGGCATTGAGTCGTTCAGCTTCATTTTGGCCAGAATCTTCTCTTGTCCTGTTTATTTGAAGTACGTTGTCACTGCTGTGGATCCTTGCCATTTCAAGCATTCGCCATCTGCATTCTGCACTTGATAAAAATTTTTGGTTGCTCATGGATAGAAATTTTTTCTTTGTACTTCGCCGAGCCTATTGCTATAATCCTTATGTTTTAAAAAACATAAACATCCATGTTCAGTTGCAAATTGACTCACAATGGAAACAAATACGTGCATCAATAGTTATCAGCATCATCAATCATAGACTTATTCTACATGAGTTGCAGCGGAACTTCTATATAGACGATTCTCCTTAGTGTTGTGAATGATTATACAACTGTGATTAAAAATTCTTTTTAAATTCCGTGTTTCGACAGTCCTATGGGTGTCAAAAATTACGAGACTGGAGGACAGGGGGAGGGACAATGGGAGGGTCATGAGTTTAGTTTTAAAACAGCAGGGGAGGGTCAAGATTTACTTTGAAATCCCCAGCCCCCCCCCCCAATAAAACGTTCCTTCCCTTCCCTTAGCATGTTCTTAAATTTTGGAATTTTTCAGCCTTACCGTTCTTATAAAAAGGTTCTTATAAAAAAACTCGTACTTACAATTATCACTAGCTAGGCTTTAAAGTATAGAAAGTATGAATGGCAGTTGGCAATTTATAAAAAGAGGAGCAGTGAGCAGAATAAAGTACTTCATGACTGTTATGGGTATCGAAAAGAAAAAAAAACAATAAATCAAGTATATAATTGAATAAGAGCCTTTGAAACAAGTGCAAAATTTTGTCGTAACATCTTCTATCTTCCATATATTTACCTCCATCAATGAGATAATTCTTGCAAATTGGTCAGCGGTTTAAGAATACACACATAACTAGTAAATAAATAAATACATACATACATACATAGGTAAATAAGTTCGAATTTAGGATTGTTTAGAAATGCATTACATAATGAATAAATATACAGATGAGTTCATTTAAACATTGCTTTCAAACGCTATATAGGAAGGGGCATCAACCACAACTACGGCAGCTGAGTTTTTCAAGGATTGTCCAAAGTCCTACACGATTGACTGTGTCAAATGTTTTGGTCAGGTCAATAAATGCCATGTAGAGGTCCATGTTTTGTTCTTTGCACCTCTCTTGGATCTGTCGCATAACATAAATCATGTCTGTGGTCCTTCTCCCAGGCCTAAATATATTGGATATATTGAGACAACAAGCCGTTCTGCCATTCTGTTTAGGAAAACCCGTGCCAGTATTTTCCTTGCAATGGAAAGGAGGGATATACCTCTGTGGTTGCTGCGTATCGTACGGTTTCCTTTACGCTTGTAAAGATGTACAGTGGAAGTGTCTTTGAGCTCTTGGGGTACAGCTCCCTTGTCCCAAAACAATGCAAACAACTGGAGATACCTCAGCAGGGATCCCATCTTCACCGGGGGACTTTCCCGTAGAGGTCTGTTTGATAGCTACCTCGCCCATTGATGGGGTGTGGTCTAACTTCTCCAGCACTTGCCTCCGAGGGATCGCATCTAGGGCTTCGTCCAACATTGAGAAAAGACGGTTCAAGAGGGTATACGTATTTAAGTGCTCTGCCCAGCGGTTCAAAATTGCTGACTTGTCTTTAAGTAGTCTTCCCCATCTGATGAACGGATGGGTGTACTGCCAGAACTGACTTTGGACCATACACAGCCCTGAGGCGTTCATAGAACAATAATACTAAAGGAAGCCTATTTTAAAAAATGTGGTTAGAGATCAAATTTAAACAAGGCATTGTCTACCAGTTTTACGTCAGACGTTTGAGCAAGCTTAGTAACCGAAAAATTGATAATGAATGCTCATCATATCTTGAGATAGTCATTATTCTAACTGCATTTTTCTGTAGCACAGCTAAGGGATTCAAATATGTGGGGTACGTATTTCTCCAAGTAGTAACTGATAAGTTGAAAAAGGATAGATCAAAGTGAAATATAGTTGAGTTAAAACTGAAACAAGTTAACAAAATGTCGAATTTTTACAAGAAACAAAATGTAAGAGCATGAACTTTTTTACAAGATATCAATATTTTGAACATGAATTTTGGCTTTACTTGAAATTGTTTTAGGAAGTATTTAAATCTTTAAATAGTTAATTGACTGTAGCGGGGATAATATACATTATATAGCATTGGATGGTAAGCGACTGTACATGCAGGTGACTAACTGCAGTTTTGTTGTGCAATTTGGACAAATAATTACGTATACTCTTTACCCGATTCTTTTTCACTGCAACTGATTTTCTTAATGTTTATGGTTCTTACAGAAACTTTATTCATTGTTTATTCTTCTTCACATTTAACGTATTCTTATTTCGATCCCCGTTCTCGTTCTTGTTCCATGGGGGTCTTCCAGGAGCTTGGGGGAAACAAGGGAACACGGTAAACTTTTAACGGGGAAAACGGGAACAAAAAGGTCATAAGGAACAAGGGGGCAAAAATATTTTGGGGAACATGAAGGGAACAAGGGAACATGTTGAAATTTGTGAACAGGAACTTTTAAAGGGAACACAGACCCCTCTCCCCCGGGAGAGCCTTTTCTTATGTGTTTTGCCTTTTGGTGAAGACTGCAAGGAAGAATACCACGCGGACTGTCACGGCGCAAGACAAAAGTTCTCCTGTCATAGTCACACATTGTGTTAATGTTTAATTTTATAACGCCTTTTAAAAGAATTGACGTTTGAGGCTTGTTTTAATTTGCAAATGTCGACCAAACACGTCACCTGTTCAAGACCGGCAGTTGAAAGACAAATACACAAACAAAAAATTCAAATATCATCAGTTCCTTCCAAGCGTTCAGATTAAAAATCCATGAAAGACAAAGCAGTTGTAACATTATGGTCTTTCCAAATATCCAAATAACAGGTTCAAAGAAGATTTAAGTTCAAACTAAAACTGTACAGACAGCTATAATGTTGCTGAAATAAAAAGGCGAATTAGTAACTGGTCATCAGTAGGATACCTAAAATGTGTGTAATTCTACAATTGGTTATGTCAGGGCTTTTTCATTTTCTTCACCGAAGGTAGTAGTATAGCAGACGGTTTTTAATTATCATGCTTTTAATACAGTTGACTCCCGTTAACTCGAACCCGCGGTAACTCGAACCTCACGCTAGCGCGAAATAATTTTGTTTTCAGGGTATTTTCTTTATAATTTTACCCTCGATAAGTCAAACTCTCGATAACTCGAACCTTTTTCCATTTCCTTTGAAGGTTCGAGTTATCAGGCTCACCTGACCACAGTTGCAGCCTACTTTCCAAGGAAACTAAAAGAAATGGTAATGCACGATATTTTCAAAACATTTCGTAGCAAATAAAAGCTTGTCAATTCAAAAGTCAATATGACTATACATCATTAAAAGCTTGATAGCCTGTAATGCGCTACGATATTGTTTCCTCAGTTTTGTTGATTGCATTTTCACAATGGCACTGGATAGTGACTCGCGAGCCTTTCTTAAACTGATTAGTCTCGAGGTGAATTCATAACGGACGTCTGACATCACATTCTTGTTTTGATTGAAACCGTGCGTTGATATAAAGTTGTCGAAACGGTATTTCGAATTTATAAGAACATTCAAATATGCACACCCATATACACAGCCTAAGCCTCACATATATTTGGTTTTGCAATAATTTTGTTTGCTATCCTGTGACTCTCCATGTCTGATTTTGGTCTTTTTTCATTTCCCTGATGACTTATTTCGGCTTAGCGAAAGCAATGATTATATCTTGACCACAACTTAACATCAGTTGAAGTGAATACCATAAATGCTTTTTCTCTAAGAGTCGAGGGGGAAAATAACTGTCTTCTGTGCATGAGCGCACAATGGCAGAAAAAGGAAGTCTTAGAAGGGAGTCTTTTTTTCACACTGAAGGATGTCGGATTCTTATAAAACAAATGCGTAACGTTTTTTTCTTTTAACCGAAAAGTAAACTTTCCTTAAACACATCTCAATGGCCGTTTCGCTTCATCGTACAGCTAAAAAATAAAACAGGTTTATACTTACATAACGCTAACAACATCCCGAGAATCGCTTGCAAAACTTGCATGCTAAAATAATCCATTGCGTTGAGGTAAATGTAATGTGATCGCCACAGGAAAGTCCGGGAAGAAAGTCTCCAAAATGCGTTAAAATTATCTTCTTAATCGATCGATTTCCTTTGTTTTAAAAAATATTCTCTTCACTTTCTGATTGGAAGTTGGAAGATGCAGAGACTATATCAGTTGTTTGCGCTAGTTCTTTGAGCCCTTTCCGTTGTACTTTCAGAAATAGGCGGAAAATTAGTTGACTGGAAGTAAACAACTTCGAAAGCTATGATGTCACCAGATGTGAAAAAGAGATAAAAATATTAGATATAATATATGCCATAGAGTAAAATGGTTCCGTTCTCTAGTTAAACTTTGATAGCCACAACTCCGTACAGTTCAATCTTCCATTTGCACCAAAATACGACAGCAAAGTGTATAACATGTATAAACTGACCCTCATAAAAACATTTAATAAATGAATTATAAATAAAGTTTAGGCATGTTTTGCCAATTTGGATTGACGAGAAAAGGATTTCAGTGTCAAGAACGAATGATTATGAGATTAAGTATCTTAACTTTGCCTTACGGGCGACTTCCCATCTCATCTGTCGACTTCGTCTGAATTATACAAGTGACGACATGATACCCGAGCGCCCAGACATATGTTTTGGTCAGGTAACTGGGAAGTCACTCTGATACTACGTCACATAAACTAGTGAAATAAGCTTATGAAAAAATAACAAAATCCCGAGGATAAAAAATTTAACGACTTTTTTCGGTAACTGTCAATTAATTTTACTTGGCATTTTCTGATTATGATCCCTTGATATTGTCTGATCCCTTGATACGTACGATATCGTCTGATCACCCCTGATATGGTCTGATCAACAATACTTGTGATGTGGTTTAATCACTGACAGCAAATCATCAAAGATTGAATTTGGTCCCTATTTAAAAATGCTATTTACCACTCTGAACCAATTAAATTCAAAACAAATTTAAGACGAATTTAACAGTAAAAAACATATATTACGTTTTCTGTCTTTGTTTCGTTTGCTTGTAATTATTCATTTATCTATTCATCTGTTTATCTATTTGATTATTTCTTTCTTTCGCTCTGTCTTTCTTTCTTTCATTGTTTTTTTTCTATTTACTTACTTACTTACATACTTATTTATTTAATTGTGGTTAGGGTTGGTGGTATGATATTATGATGGTAATATTGCAAGTGACTGTGTGTAAGTGTCAGAGAAGGCAAAGAGTATCACTTATAAATGGTTAGTGCTTCCACGAACTTCTTATCATCATACATGATCATGATATTAAATGATTACGATTATGATTGTTATCGGTATCGGTATCCTTATCGTTATCACTATGACTATGACTATCATTATTACTATCACTATCACTACCACTGTCACTACAACTGTCACTACCACTACCACTATCACTATCATTATCGCTATCATTATCACTTTCACTATCACTATCACTACCACTACCACTGTCACTACCACTGTCACTATCATTATCAGTATCACTACCACTTTCACTACCACTACCATCACCACCACCACTACCACTACCACTGTCACTATCACTACCACTACCACTACCACTACCACT
>JANSTQ010137520.1:2500-13369 GCA_026167885.1 Bergia puertoricense
CGATTTCAATCGATTAAATTGACTAATCAATCGACAAATATCGAGTACTATCGAGTATTATCGATTAATCGATTACATTTTCGATGATCGATTTCTATCGATTAGATACGTCCTGCATAAAACAACGAATCGACTTACTCGATTTCCACTCCTTTTACGACGTTCGGTGGTTGATTAAAACTCTTCTTCCTTGGATGAAAACCCTCCAAACAGCAGCGATAACAGACCATAACAGAGGACAATTTTGTCGTGAGAAATCACTCCAAACAGCGAAACTCGCAACCTCGTTCCCAGGGTCCTCTCTGTATCTCTAGAGAGAGGACCCTGGGAACGAGACACCGCGGAAAAACGCACCGCGCATGCCTGCAACGTCACGATTCTGGAATGAAAACAAAGCCGTTTTCGTTGCTGAAAACTTCGACTTTTGCACGGAGAAGGAAGTAATTTGCAAGTATTGTAAGCGAAATTCGTTTTTTTGACTCAGGTTTGATCCTGAATCACAAGAGGAATTTACCATTGGAGATCTGGAACAGAATTTTTAGGCGAAATCTACTCTGGGAACTCGTGCGATGATATGCTGTTGCATCGACAACAGAAGCAAATCGGATGTTTATTATTCCGTGAAAGTAGTTTATTTGCCAGGAGACTTTGCAGCATATTAAATGAGAACTAAGGAGCAAGGAAATGGCCACAGTGATGTTCCTGTGTTCACTGAACGACATGATTGATTGTTTGCACTTGGATTCCGGTTTGGATTTCCGCTTGTTTGTGATTTCACGTAGAGCAGCTGCATAGAGCGGCCAGGGTATTTACTCGAGCTATAAACAAGCTTCATTAGAAATATTGGACCATTAAAGATGGAGCCTTCACGTTAACTGGCCAGTTTTTTCTTAGATTATCAAATGATAAATATGTGGCTTTCGAAGGGTTGTCTTGAATATTTACCAATTTATTTTCATATTCTAGTTTTGAGTAATTTATTTATTAATTATAAACTATTTTATGGGAAGCATCACTGATCAGTGTATTTTTTGCCCATTGTCGAAAAAGGAATCGTCGATTACTATATTTTATTGTTTTCATTCAGTGCTAAACCAAAACTTAAAATGTATTAATGTATCTGTAAATGTGGCTATCTTCCGTTTTTACCTCTCTAGTTATTTCAGGTAGCCACTACCCTCTCTCTCTGTCTCTCCATTAATATACAGTCAGGATAACAGCGCGGCACATGCAATTTGTGTGAACAATGAGGAAATCAAAACAGTAGAAAGTCTGAATCTCCTGGGTGTCACAATTGACTCCAAACTTAACTTCACTGATCATATAAGCTCAATCTGTAAGAAGGCAAGTCAAAGGATCGGCGTTATCATGAGACTCAGAAACTTAATTCCAACAAAGGCTAAGCTAGTTCTATTTAAATCAGCAGTCTTACCGTACCTTACGTACTGTCATTTAGTTTGGCACTGTTGTAGATCTAGTGACGCGCGAAAACTAGAAAGGCTGCAAGAAAGAGGATTGAGGGCGGTTTATAGAGACAAACTTTCAAGCAATTCACAATTACTCAAAAGAGCCGAGTTACCAACACTCATGAACAGGCGCTTGCAAGATATTTGCATCCTAATGTACAGAGTGAGGCACAGGCTATGTCCTACTTATATTTGTAATATTTTTAATAACCATAACTCTTCTTACTTTTTAAGACAGTCAGATTTTTCCACCCCAAGTTTTAATACAGTTACGCATGGTAAACATTCTTTACGATATCTTGGGCCTAAATTGTGGGGAAAATTATCCCCAGACGTAAGATCAGCTAAAACGTTAAAAATTTTTAGGAAACAGATACGTAAATACGATATTAGTCTGCTCATAGACGATGGCTGCAAGGGTTGCTCCCTGTGCTCCTCATAATTATTTTATACAGCTTTAAGTATTTTTAATTCTCTTTTACATATTTTTAATATCTGCTCATCATAATCATTTTATATAGCTTTAAGTATTTTAAATTTTCTTTTTATATATTTTTAATATCTCATTATCGTAAATATTTTATATAGCTCTAAGTATCTTAAATTCTCTTTTTACATATTATTATATCTGTTAATTGTGTCCCCAAATTAGTATGGGATTTTCCCAGGCTATGTGGCCTTGACACATAAATAAAGTTTATCTATCTATCTATCTATATTAAATTTTGCACATGAAATATTCCTATGCAATCAAAGGGTGAAAAAGCTTGTTGTTGTTTTGCCCAGTGTGGGTTCTCTATGAAGGAATGGTAGTAAGAATATTTTACAATTGCTGTTTTCAATGGATTTGAGCCATTTTAGAGGTGAAATCACAATAGTTTTTTCTTTGCAATGCAGCTTTGAACCCAATGTTGCTGTCTTACATGTAATTAAGCCATTCAGATTTACTATTATGTACTTTACTCGTGTGGTTTTACTTAACCTCAGATTGATTACAACATGTGTAAATATTTCAGAGATAATTCTTTTGCTTCAATAAACACAAGAGGATTGATGTTTTTTAGCTCACTTTGCTAATGGAGACTGTGTGATGAGGTAGAAAGCTACACTTAATTTGCTTAGACCTTGTGACAAGTTTAGTCATTATTGTCTTTGAATGACAAGACAAATAGCAAGAGTACAACACATACTGCAATGAGTAAATTTTGAATCTATACTGACAGACCCTCCTTATTGATGTGCTTTGCTAGTTTGCAAGGTACTGAAAAATAAAGCCAAAATTAAACTGTCTTGAAAATGACAAGCATCAATTTTGTTATTACCAGAAATAAATAAGTAATGAATCGGAAAAATAAAAGGCTTGCCATGTATATACGTGTAATCTGCTAATAATCAAAATGACCATAGTCATCACAAATAAGGCCAAAATGTCTTATCTTGTTCTGTTGTTGAGTGATGAAAATTACCATGTTATCTTCTACAAATCAACCACTTGGGATTTAAAAACATTTTTTCAGACTAAAAATTACTAACAGTAATCTCTAGCTAAAGTAAGTATGATGTGTTTATTAAAAGGTTTTATGAACCTTTACTGAAAATAAAAACACAGGATACTACAAGAATCATTTTTAAAAGCAATATAATAAGTAACCTGAATGAAAAATAGAAATTTTCATAGAATTACCTTTCTGTTCTACTTAACCTCATGATCTTTAGTGCAAACTTTTTAAGCTTGTAATACAACAAAGAAAAAAGACTGGAGGGGTAGAAATATTATTTTATTTATATCAAGGTTAAATATGCTGAGGAGTCCTTTAAATCACCTTTGACGATACACTTGCGTGGAAGAAGTTTGCCGAACTCTTCGATCGTCTGCGCAAGTACATCACACAAACTATGTCAGCCTAGACATACAAGCTAATGATGTTGATTGAAGAAAAGTAGAAGACAAACTGTGAGGGTGGAAACAAGGATTTTCTGGTGTGAATTTCAATATAAGATCGATATTTAAACACCGTGTTGCAAACTTTCAAGGCGTGTAGCTGATAGTAGAAAAAAGATAGGCAGGCTAGAAACTAGTGTTCACACAAGCATATTAAGGTAAAACTACAGTTGTGATATCAGCGTTACATATGTTAGGGATTTCTTAAAAATGAGCAAAATCTTCATGATCCACTTACGTGCGAAGACAGTACCATCGATGACAAACAGAGTGCCCAAAAGTGCGAACTTTCGATGCTTATAGCAAAAATTGTAAGAAAAATTATGAAACTGTAAATTAACAGGTAAAAGAACAGGAAACAATGTACCCTCAGTTAAAATCTTTACCTTAAATATTCGGGGGTTTTCTTAAAAATCGCGAAAATGTTCACTTTTTCGGTCATTCCCTTATAATCTTTCAAAAGTCCTGCACATGCGCGGTGCGTTTTTCCGCGGTGTCCGACGGTTGCGAGAGGTTGCGAAACTCGCACATGACATGGGGATGACGTCATTCGCCCCTGAAAAATTTTCTGGGGGGGTAGTCTAGGGGCCAAATTGACAACGTTGTATAGTCCATAAAAATGTGAGTATTTCTCGATTAGGGTGCGTTCTCCTTCGTCGAACGCAATAAGGTGCGTGAATTTCCCAGTGTATGCTATTGTTTACAGCATTAATTCACATCGGAGTTATGTTATTCTTAGCATGCTAGACAACAAGACAGGGGCTCGTCAGGCCGGAGCTTATTCCGTTCTCCGTAGCATGAAGCGACTAGGAGTATTGCTACTCCCCCCTGGATGGGATGCTAGTCCATCGCAGGGCTACCCCCAGCAGTAAATTCGACAGTACCCATTTATACACCTGGGTGGAGAGAGGCACTATGAGAGTAAAGTATCTTGCCCAAGAACACAACGCAGTCCCCCAGCCAGGGCTCGAACCCGGACCGCCCGATCCGGAGTCCAGCGCACTAACCATTAGCTCACCGCGCCTCCCATACAATAAGACAGTACTTGACTCTAACTACATTGTTTTCTTTGTGTTTTACTTCCTTTCTTCTTTATACGTGTCCGACATTAAAACAGTTTTTCATACCGCCGAGAGCAAGAGCAAGTTTGACTAACTCACTGCGAGTTTTTTTGTTTATGGTTTATGTGTTTAATATTAACAATGTTAATTTTGTTATTTCTTATCGATTGACCATTGCATCGATTGTTATCGATTATCGGTTTCATTGATTGATCACGCCGGGGGTAAAACATGGAAGGTTACCTAACATTCTAATAATGATAATAAGCAACATTATGCATCTCCGCCATTTTCGTTTATTGCGGCACCGGGAAGGCAGAAAGAAACAATTTCTTTGTTTGATAATTTGTAGTCGTTCTGCAATTTATATCTGTTAGACAGCCACCGATCAATCAACGTTCAGCAATTTTCTGAATTTTGGAATAACTTTCTCTTGCCGACATTTATATTTACTATCAGAAATTTAGTACGGAAATTGGCGACGCATTTTGAAAAAATCTTTTTGTTTTGAAGACTACGAAATCATCAAATCTAATATAGCGATACCTTTCCAGCACCTCTTCTAGCAGCCATGGGCACTAACCTGGAAATAAACTTACGGATATGTAGTAATGACTATAATGAGGGTTTCCGTCAGTGGTCATGTTCAAATCATAATCCGTGTGGACCTTGACCTCGGGTAATGAAATAACCGGAAAATAAGAATGTTAAACAAAAACTTGATTCTTGGGAGTAGTTGAAAAACAGAACATAGATGCCGACATTTTAATCAGAATTTTTAATGGCATACATGTTATTTGAGAATCAAGGTTTATCAGAACTGCCGGAATAATTTAAACTTCAAGAAAAGAAATAACGAAAAGAGTACATCTATATTTTCATGTTAGCACTGATTTAACGGTCTTTAACCATTGCGGTGAAATCACTGACGGAAACTTCTAAAAAACTCAGAATGTTGATTATAAAGGGTCTATCGAAAAAAAACACATTTTAAGGTCATTCCATAGAACACCTAGTGCATGTGGTTGGGAAATTAAGGTTTTTTTGTACTCAGCACAATAGAACAATGTTCTAGACTATTCTCGGTTTAATGGAGTTTAATATTTGACATATTTTATCCAGAAAAGTTGAACACCGCGTCGATGGTAATTTTTTTGCTTTACATACGTATCAGCTGCTATTTATTCTCGAACAACAAATCCTCCACATTACTATTAGCTTGTTGAGAATTGAAAGAAAAGTAGAATGAAAATACAGTCGCTCATTATAGACAGATTTTGGCCATCGGTTATGTCGAGTGCATGAAAAAAGGGCTTTCATGCGTGTCAAAACAAAAGGAGAAAATTAACCAGAGCAGTTCAAATACGCACCGTTCCCGCCGCAACGATCACAAATTAACCAATCAGCAACGCTGTAATATCTTCTGACCAATAAGAGCGCAGATTAGTCTGCCGGGTAGAGAGGTTCAGATACCGAAGGATGAAAATTTGTGTGGTGTTTGTCGACCTCGCTGGGATAAACTGCATGGACTTTGAGAAAGCTTAGGTCAGTGAATTAATTTTTTCTTTAAGAATATTTGTCTGTTATAATATTGCGTTACTTTTAATATTTAGAAACAGCTAGATTGTACTTCATGGATTAATAGATAAGTTGTTCTTCAGTCGATTTTTGCATTTGATAATTTGACTGTTAGTCGGATGTTTTGTTGACCAAAACACTTGGTTGCTTTTATTCGACACAGTGTCGAAACTACTTGAGCTCTCAAACTCCCACACACTGGTGTCTTAACGTTAGGCAAACAAAACGGAAATTTATATCATTCATTACTTAACTTAGCTTACTAAATCTCATTGAAAAGGAAAATGTTCTCAAAGTAAACAAAGGTTGTTTGCACTAATTTCACTTTTCGGAAGACAACACAAGTTTAACCCAAACCTTACAGAGTAATTTTGTTAGGCTTATAATTCAATAACATTCAATTTGATAGTGAAGCCATAATTTGCCTTATTGTAATTATTTAATGAAGGCATCTCTTTTATATTAGCTTCTGCTTCCAAAAACAATCTGTAGCCTCAATCAGCCTTGCATTGTTTTATGTGTAATTTGGTGAGGGGAAATAGAAACCAAAAACAGTTACTTTTTTGCCTCTTACCAAGCCAGTAGCTTTTTTAAAATGTCAGATACATTTGAAATATTTTATGCTTACCTACTGGCAGTGCAAAAGGGAATCTTCCTTGTATGACAGGTCAGTTTTCACAAAAAAAGTGCAGAATTTTTGTCAATTTTTGAGGTTATCAAAAAATTGTATTTTGCACTGCCTGTCACAACAAACACGTCATTCACAGTTCACGGATAATATTATTTTATAATCACAGATCACAGAGAATAAAATTGCACAATCATGTTTCACGGGAAACCCCCTTACTGCCCCTCTAAATAGGGTTTTGTGTACAGAAAAAATAAGCTTTGAACACAAATTCAAAAAGAATAATATTCTTTATTTACAAACATATTTACAAGCACATATATATACACCTTCTATAGCCTCTAATTTATCCAACACCACTCTTTATCCCACTATAATGTATTCCATTTATTATTGTCCCGCATGAGGTGGTAACATATTTAGGGCGCGTTCGTTTGGGAATATTCTGGAATATATTCCGGCTATTCTGCTCCCAGGAGCAGAATAGCCGGAATGGAAATCCAAGTATTACGGAATAGGAAGAGCAGTCAAACGAACGCTAACTTGCATTATTCCAATTATTCTTATTCCGGATTGATCCCAAACGAACGTGCCCTTATATCATTAGTTAACAATTAGATGATAGTTGGCAAAAGCCGATAAAAACTAAGAGAAAGCCGTATAATTGTTTTAGCATAACCCAAAGACTGATCTGTTCGACAAAAAGTTCAATGAAAATGGTTTATTTATAGTTCTGGTTTGTGATTTCAGCAATTTTACTTCCACATGCTCCTAGGGCAGTCTATTGAGAGTTAGACCGACCTTGCGTGGCCAATCAGATTTCGAGCTTGCCTAATAGTTGGTCACTGGGTTATGCTAACTACTGTTATGACTTGAGCAACAGTCCAAATGCCCCATGCTTTTAACAAGGAAATTAAATAAAACAAAATGGACTCCTAGTGAAGAATGTAATGACTGAATATATAGAATATTCATGTTACATCTAAACTTGTTGTATCTCACCATTTCCAAAGAATAGCAAAATAGAATTACATACATTATACCAGGCATTTCTCAGTAATGTGATAACTAGTATTGATTTAACCACTGGACCATGGCAAAAAAAATTGTTATCTGAAACTACGTATAGTCGTCTATCTTATAATATAACTTATTTATTTTTGTATCCAAAATAAATTGAATTATGCAGAGAAAAACTTTCTGCTCTGCCTCTAAAATATCTAATATATGTTTACACATGTATCCATAGGATATGTCACAAGACAGCAAATTTGATTTAAAACACTCTGTTGTATCAATACTCATTCCCCTGCTGAACTGTTGCATGAAATTATTATGGTTTGCATTCAATATGTACAGTTATGAACAAATGACAACAGTAGAATTTTTGCAACCTTAATTATAATAATAATAATAATAATTAATATCATGGTGATACATGTTTTGAGAGTTCATTATTTGTAACAAAGGCATTTCGTAACTGTTGCTATGAATATTATTATGTCTTGGGAATTTGGAGCATTAAAATTTATATCCTATTATTTCACACTACCACTGAGTTACATAATTCAAGATGTGCTGTTTTACTTCATCAGAATTTGTCATTAGTGCCTGGAAAATAAGTCTTACCTTGATAACAACTTGGTTGAAATATTCACTGAAACTATGCTACCCAGCTGTGCAGACTTTAAACCAATGTTATATTCAACATGGTGCACTTTTTAGAAACTTCTTGCCATCACTTGTTGCAGATATTCAAGCACTATCCTGTTTCTCACAAGAGATTTGCTTATACTTGTAGGTACACAAAAACAAGGCTCTCATTTATAGGAAATACTAGCAGATAAAAAGCGTGCACCTCATCATGCAAATTTCCTTTTGCTTGTTTCTGTGCCAGATTGTCCAGATTTTGTTCACATTTCAGCAATTTAATTGCACCTTCACATTATAAACTATGAAAACCCCTGCAGAAAAGACTCTACAAGCATCTGCCATCAGTAAACATATTGTAACTGTATCTCACATCTGTAGTGGGTACTTAATCTCACTCTGAACCACACAATGAGCTGTACAGCTAGTTTGTACTGCCAAAAATCATTAGTTACTCTCTAATTCTCCACTGTCCTTGTCAGTTCTTAAAAGTGAGCAACAATTTCAGATAACATCTGAGAGTAATTCTGCTCAACATTCAGGGAAGGCAGTGTCACTGACTTGTCGCCTTCATGAATTGACACACAAGAGAGTGATGTGTTCGCCCCTGTAGTCTGCTTGTTGGTGTTTTCAAGCGAAAGCTGAGGGAACATCTTTTCTGCAAGGCTGTCCATCATACAGGGGTCCTCTTCCAGTTTTGGCATCTGCATTGGGGTTAAATCTGACTGTGCTCTTCTTGGTCTAGAAGGCAAGATGTAAAATTAACACACGTTTTATCATTTAACAATTAATCTTACATAGACAGCATAATATGTATAGACATGGATTCATTTGCTCCTTGGCATCACCCTCAAAATAAACTAATTTATGCTCTAAATTATGCTCAATTACAGCTGCATGTATTGCACATAATGGTGCTGGTGGATATGGGGCTACCTCCACCCAACCCTTGACTTTATTGGCTACTCAAACAACAGCTTACATATATTCACAGTAACTAAAATACTTGAAACAATAGTTAAATTGTTTCTGAGTTGCAAGAAATCAATTTACCAAAATCAGAACTATATTTTGAACTTTGTACATGTGACCATAGCAAATTGAGTAAAGTGAACTGCCATACCATAAAAGCTCTATTAGGCCCCTCCCCCCTCTCTTTTAAGTCCCCTTTCTGATAAGTCTCTGTCTGGAAGTTCAATTTTTTTTATAAGCCCTCCCCCTCTATTAATTTAGCCCCCACTCCCACCCTGGATGGTAAATCATAACAAATTATTACTTTTAAAAGTATTTATTTACCACATTTTCTTATCACTGTTGTTATTTTGTGAATTATGTGTAATCAAACAGCAATTGAAAGATTAAAAATGTCCACTTAATTTCTTTCAGTTTGTATATATCCTAACTGATATATGATTTGATGTAACCTCCCTGACTCTAATATGCCCTCCTCTATTTCATCCCCCTCCTAAAAAGGTCTAAAAAGAAATATTAGCCCCCCCCTTCCCAGTCCTTTGTATTTTGTGAAGGCAGTTCCTGTAGCTTGAGGTTACTAAATACACTCTGATGCTTATTATGATGATGTAAAGCAATATCAGTTATTACAACTGCATGGAGGGCCTTTTCTATTCAATATGCTTGTTTTGGTTACGCATGTTATATTAAAGAGAGTAAAAGCTTCTTGAGCTGTGCCTTAGTTAATCGATGAGTGTCCATTTTAGGGCATAGAGTGCAAAACAAGTTTCTTACTGAAGCAAATATCTTGACACTTACAACAACTCATTCTTGGCCCAATATCAATCAGACAATGATGCTTTATAATACACACGCCTAATAAACAGTGTCTCAAAATTCTGAGTGGAATTAATTAACTTGTAAGTAGTACATGGCATGGTTTTTAAGATGTAATATTTCGATTTAGGATGAGTGAAAATTGACAAGTCATGCTATGCATGTCCATTTGCTACACTGAAAATCAAAACTCGATCAGCAAGCAAAAGCAATTAAGTCACACATGGCTAACAATATGATGAACATGCATGACTTGACAATATGAACTGAAACTTGACACTTTTGTATGAGCTAGATCACTTGCAGAGCATCTAGTATTATAAAGTGATGGATTTATAGAAACCATTCTAGTGTATCGTTAAAGGAAACAGTAAACTGCTGACATGAAAATACAGTGCATTCTTAAAAATCCGGCTCCGATTCCCCTCCGTCGCACTTCTTGCGGGTGCGCGTCAACGTCGGTTAGATTCAGGTTTGAAAGTTGGCGGGAAGATAGGTGGCGGCGTCTCGGCGCCGCCTCTGTTACAGCCCGCCTCCCGATGACCGGGAGCTGACCGAGGAGTCGCAGCGCATGCCTCTTTTGGCTAGGGTCCCTCTCGTCCGGTCGGTTGTCGACCGCGGTGGACTGCTTGCAGTGCACCCGAACTGCTGCCGGTCGCTCTGGAGGTGACTTCTTACCATGCGCTCAGGACGTTGGCGGTCATATGGCTTCATCCGACCCGTCTTGAAACACGGACCAAGGAGTCTAGCCTGTGC
>JANSTQ010137531.1:3148-13368 GCA_026167885.1 Bergia puertoricense
GAGGTATCGTGGGAGTGAACATTAATTCTCAAAATGAAGAAGCTGGTGCAAAATCAAAAGTGACTGTTGATCAAGTTCCTCCTTTTCTCTTTGGAAGAATTTAACATTTTATTTATGGTCAGTGTTTCATTTTTGCACTAGACTTTTCATGGCTTAAATGTTTTTTGACAATATGAGAATCAAATGCAGATGTATTTGAAGTAGAGCTACAGATATTTTTTGTTTCATTAGATGTTTTAATTGGTACAGGGCATGCAGCAATCATTAATAACAGCTGTTCTTATACAGGCCCATAGGCAGGGGGGGTGCATGGGGTGCATGGGGTGCACAGGCACTCCCCCCCCATGGCCTTGAAGGTCTGTGACAGTCTGCTCAGATAATAAATGCATATTATCATTTCTTTCCATTCCGCCATTTTGTATGGTCATGTTTGCCCCTCACACTTAACACTCACAGCTGCAATTATTTACATACTCACTCACAATTTTCTGAAGTCTGTGATATCAAGAGTGTCAATCAGCAAATTCAAGGTTTTGTAATTATGTGTATTTGTAGGATATTGAGGAGAAACTGTCAAACAAGCATCGTGACAGCATCACCAGCCAGCTGCAAGCCAACAAGTTGGCAGTCGAGGCTGTCAAGTCTCAAGTCGAACAGCAAAGAATGCAGGAATTGGCAGAGCTGAAGAAACAGTATGAAAATGAACAAGGTTAAAATTCTTGACAAACAAACACATAGCAAATTGGGAGAGAGGGAGGGAGAGGGGGGGGGGCTCCCAAACCAACAGGAGTGGGGGTGCTCGTCTTACCTCTAAAGGGTTAAAATCCTGGGTTTTGGTACTGCTTGGGGTGTTCAAAGCAAAATGCTTGTATTTGCATACAAAATGGTGCCTTTTAGGGGTGCCACAGTTAATTGAAAGGCATTTCACATATTAAGTATCGTTACCAAATATAGCTTTAATTTAAAACTGTTACACCATTTAGATTAATTGCATGTCTCTTTGTTTCTGATTGGTTCCTTTTTAAGGGTAAAACTAAGTTTATGTAAAACTAAGACTAAGTTTGTGGGTGCTCTGCCAACTGATGGACTAACCATTCATACTTTTTATTTGTGAATTTTTCTTTACAGAATTGCTGAGAAATGAGCTGATTCGAAAACAACAAGAAGATATGTTGAAGTTAAACAGAGATTTCCAAACTCAGTTATCGTCACTGACACTTCAGTTACAAAAAGCTAACCAAGTTCACATCAAGGAGGTTAGTAAATAAATTTTGCAAAGCTGACTAATAGATAATGTGTGGCACTAAGGAGGCCCTGTAAGGGGGAAGGGTCCCATGTCACCCGTCTACATTTCAAGACTGAGTGTGTCGCAGTTTTGGGATGTTTGCATTTGTGTCTCTGTCAGTATTTCATTAGAGCAGCTCCTCATTTGTTGCTAGTTCATGGTTGTTGTGTCACCGTTTCAAGGCTGTATCGCTTGTCCGAATTTACCCCTTGTAGGGCCCACTAATCAAGGTATTTACCCAGCTGGTTATAAGCCAGGGGAGTATGATCTGATCTAAAAGAAGGATGTGTTTGATCAAGCATGTTCTTGAATATGAGTCGATCTCTTCAACTGAGACATTATTTTTTATGATGTCAAAAATAACTTTGCAGAGAGAGGAGGGCGAGAGTAAACTGGATGAGCTGAGGAGTGAGGTGGAACAGAGAGATGGCCAGTTGGCTGAACTAGATGAAGAGATCACCAAGTTGAAGAAGAGTATAGAGAAACTCCAGCATGAGATCACAGAAAAGGGTCAGGAAATACTGACTGTCAGGAGAGAGGCAAACTCGCAACTCAGGTATAACTCAGACCTTTCTGTAAGTTGTAACTGTTATTGAATCAATTTCAACAATTTACTAAACATTTCAAACTTGTAGAATATATTTCAAAATGAATGAATGACTTGAAATTATGAGTGATAACAATGGTTGCCTGGCATGTAATGGTGATGATGATGATAATGAAAGTAATAAAGATTAAATAATAACCATATTAAGGAGCAGGCATAGCTCAGTTGGTTAATTAGTGCCCATGCAGCATTCAGAGCTGGTGGTCCCCAGTTCAATTCTCGGTGGCTCCAACTTCTGTTTGGACTTTCCTCTGATCCAGTATGTAGCTTTAGCTTTAAATATGCACCCTTAAAATAGAGCACTGACAGAGAGAGGGGGGTAAAGTGTGCACAGTTGGCTTCCATTGATAGCAGCTCTATATATAGGAACTGATGGAACTACTGATGTTAAAAAAGGCTATCTTTACCTTAGTTTACCTATTAAATTATATAATACAAGTAAGAATGACGATAATGACACAAGTAGGCATAATGGTGTATACAAACAGTAACCATAATATAAAATATAAATTTGAAAATGTGTCCAATCATGTTACTATAATAATTTTTTTAATTAAAAATTAGTTTATCTAAACTGCAAACCATTTAATGATCCAAGTAAAAAAATTACTAGATGTTTATATCAGTGACTTCAGTTCCATCTAGATCTGGTCAAGTTTTATATACAATAATGAGGCAAGCATGACAATACTGAGTTTACTCTAATATAATCTGTAATTACAGACAAAGAGAAGAACAGCTTGCTAAATCGCATCAAAATGAGGTTGACTCCCTTGTTGCCGACCATCTGAGAGAGACTCAGGCCATGTTAGGAGAGTTCAACAGGGCTCAGGATTTGCTGAAGGACAAAATCTCTGCACTACAGATCATGTAAGTTCAGCTTGATGGGATTCTGCTTCAAAATTATGCAGTGAAATGTTAACCCCAGCTTATAATCACCCTGTAATGTAACAGCAAATGTAACTTCCGTGTTGATACCAATGATAATTATTTTTCATGGCTTTAAGGTTTTAAGAAGTATGCTGTAGGCAATTTGTACAGAAAATCACCTTGGTCATTTTGTGACAAAATGCTACCTTTTAAAAACCATTTAATCATTCTGATTTTATGGCAGTTTGTGGTTACATAGAGCCATACAGTATGAGTTCCAGGTTCGATCAAGTTTGGACTATTTTCAATAGACTGGTAGTTGCACAGCTTAGCTAATTTTGGTTGATTTTAATTGTTTGATTTCTACCAACTTTTAGGTGTGTGCCCATCGCTTGTCAAATTTATGGGGTTCAGTTAATTAAGAACCATTTGTTGGTTTTATTTCTATGGTGCTGATCGGCATGGAAGGGGAAAGGGGGCAGCCAAGTCTGTCTATCCATTTTCTTAGATCCAAATCCACAATCACAGCTGTGTGTCAATCAGCCAATCCACTACAATTTGATTGTTAAATCCGAAATTCATTCTAAAAGAAAGCGGCTTTAAACCTGACTCCACTGGCAGCAGTAGTTTTTGTGAATCCTCAGAATTCAAATTAACTTTAATTAAAATTCATAATGAAAGCAAAATTTCAGGCAAAATCCACTGATTAACAAACATTTTGATCCCCCCTCCCCTTTGTGGTAGTAAGGAATGATCAGTCCCTGGCAGCTTAGGTTCAAACTTGATCCCTTCATTTGTTATCCATGGACAATATTTGTATTTTCTCTCACCATTATTATTTTATGGTACTTGCTAGTTTTTCAGATGTCATCAGAATATTTTATTGCATTCTAACTCTTTATGTAGGCTGGAAGAAGCTGAGGATAGATACAGAAATCGAGATTCACGGGTGGAAGATTTAGAAATGATTGACATGTTGAAGAGAATGTTAGCTGAAAGAGAACTAGAGATGAAAAAACTTGTGGTAAGTTTGTGCTTACTTGCTTTTTTTAAAAAAAATTATGACATTGGACTCTGGGTCACTTTATGGCCAGTGCCTTAAAATTCCTCCGTCAACAAATGGTAAAGTGTTCTCAAGTAAAATGGACAACCACTGGTAGTTGCTGCAGTATAATATTAGAATAAATCTATTTTCGTAGGCCAAAAACTAAGCAGCCTGCAAGTTTCATATAAGAATGTTCAACATTAACATTTTGTGAAGACATCAAAATTTTGATTATTTTGTTTTCTCTGCAACAATTTAAACATGACAGTGTTCTAATTATATTTGTTTTCAGGATGAGAAGCGGTATTTCCAACTAGAACTCATGAACAGGGAAACAAACTTCAACAAAGTTTTTAAGACATCTTCACCAAGTGTAGGAGTCATTAACCCATTGCAAGCAAAAACAAAACCAGGAAAGAGCAACAATAAAGGTTCGACTGGATCGCTGGTTAGCGCAACAAGACTAGATCCAATTCCTCATTCACTGACACATGAGAAGCGACTGAACAACCAGCCACCACTCCCACCCACCCCTCCCAAAGATACCACTAGACGGACAGTTGTTTACTGATGTCACCCATTCCCTTATAATCAACTCTGAAGATCTGGAAGTTTGACAGTTTTATTACTCTATAATTGTAAATATGATGTTGAATAAGTGAAGTACAATAAAATAAACAAAGCTATTCCTTAAAAGAAGCAAAGAACCATTAATGCATGGTGTTATACGTGATCATGAGAAATATTTAAAAGAATTCCAAACATGTCCAAGTGCATCATTATTAACAGAACATGTTTAACAAAATTATGTTCAGTACATTATTAAGGACTTTTTTGCTATTGAATATTTTATTCTCTTTGAATTCCTTTAAAAGTTTTTGAAAGGCTTTTGAAGTATTATTTAATTCTATTTTAAAAGCAAGAGTACTTTTCTTTCTCATGACCGAATTTATTACTTCTGCCTGAAATGTGATATGTCAAGTACTGCAAGTTGTGCTTTAAATTGGATTATTTTATAATTAACAACAGTGTTTATCTAAGTTGTTCAATTAAAAACATTTTATTTGTATCTGTATAAACTTGTGGTAGATCATAAAATATTAATAATGCATATAAACAAAGTCTGGCATTTCACTTTTCATTAGAACTAGAGAAGCTAGTCGAGATTTGTAAATATTGTGTAGAATTAAATAATTTATTAATATATACTTACCAGTATATTATAAATAAACTGCAACTTTTTAAACCTACAAAAGTTATCTTTTAAATAGTTTTAAAAGTTTGTAGAACAACTTGCATAGTTGTAAAAAATATTTTTGTCTCAAGAAGTTGGAGCAAGACTGCTAAATTCTAGCTGGTTCTGTTGAAACCATTTATCATTAGTTTAAGCAACACCAGAACTTTCACGATTTACCAATATTCATTACCGTGTGCTATACCGAAAACAAAATTAAAAAAAGATATCAAAGTTATGAATGCATTCTGGTTTACAGCCCAAATATGTGGTCAAGCACCCTGGGGGGGGGGGGGTCATCTGCCACAATTATAGCAGCAGGGAGGTGTGAACAATATGTACTGTTATTATTAAATATCAAGGTTCCGACTGGTATTTATTCCACTTTCACAATTGAAATAATATATTTGTGTATACTCTTCCAGTTTGGGCAGGAAGTTCTCTGTATTTTTCCTTTTCTCTTGGTCTCCAAATCCCCAAATGTTTCTTCCTGCACCAAAAAGCCTTACTTTTCCAAATTTTCTTAAAGTTTCCTGAAAAATCCCAATTCATCCCCCCCCCCCATCTCCTGGATGTCATTGAAAGTACTTGGCATAGATGCTACTTTTCCCATACTCGGAAGAAGTGCATGCATCTTACTTTTTAGATGCATTTCTAGCAACTTCAAAATTTATTACCTAAAAAATTTCCAGGGGAAAAAAGCTTCCAGCCTGACCCCCCTCCCCCACTTTCAAAGGTGTTCCGCAACACCTGTTTTTAGATACGACAGGTCCAGGTGGCTGTATTGCCCCACTGCTACTAGGCCTCCCCATGCTCTCCACGACCCTGGTCCCCAGTAAAAGGTAAAGATGCTTGGGAACCTGGTCAGATATTTTCAAGACATAAATACAGATTTAAGTTATTTTGGAAAAAACACAAAAGTTTTTTTCAGGTTGGAGGCAGTTTAGCTCAGTAGGTCATTATACTTGAAAATGGCTATGGCAACAAACAAAAGCTTTCAACCATCATGTTCTGTAGTTTCTCAGTTGGTTAGCACTCGGCCTTAGCCATGTGTCCACTCTCATCTGTATTATAATTAGAGGGCCCCTTAAGGGGTAAAATGGGAACTGGGATTTGCCTGATTTTGCCCTGGGAAAAAAAAGGATTCAGATTATTGGGACTGGGATTTGGTCACTGGGAATAGGAACAACAACCAAAATGCAAATGGCACAAAGGTTTTGTAAACACTGTCAAGTGTATTTGGAAAAAATACTGGGCTAGGGAACGGGGCCTCCAGAACCCTTGTATCAAGTTAGTAGCTAGCTTTAATAGTAAACAATACAACATGTATCATTAGATCTTCAAACTCTCAGGTTCACCACAACTCATGATTTTGAACATCATTTTGTGGTCTTGCAGTTTATTGCAGAAATTCTTGATTAACTGTCATCATTTCGGTTAAAAAGGTCTGTCAATTTTTTCAGTAATTGTTTATTGTCAGAGACTCGGGGGCAATCAGTCTGGGACACTGAGCAATTCGAGGCCAAGAGAAGTAAAGGCAATCCTCCAGTTCCCCTTTACTTTCCTTCAACCCTAAATTTTTGGTATGCCATTCAATTGACCGTGGTACCCCTAAAATGTACCGTTTTCTATTTAGATTTGAACCCCCCTAACTGGTACCATAACTCGAGATTTTAACCTGCAAGAGGTAAGACAAACGTCACTGTCCCCAGTATGGCCCCCAGGCCTCCATGATTATTGTTTGAAAATTATTTGTTTTAAATTGATAATTTGAGCATTAATGCTTGCCATATTGATCTCCTCAGCTTAAAAGGAATCTGAAATTTGGGTCAACATCATAAAGCTCATTGAGCTTTCTTCATTTGGAGCTTTTTATGAACATCTTCAGCTTTCAGAAACCATCGTCAATTTTTTCACAGCCCATTTATTGAACCTCCAGGTTTGAGGTTTCTGAGGTTAGAAGATAAGTAAAATTACTTTTTTATTTTTGTGTGAAAGTGTTCGACATTTTACAAATTAACTGCGAATGTGTGTTCTTGTATTTTCCTGCCCCCTCCCCAGTATTTTGCACTGTACATTCCACCAGCACAAGTTGTACTGAAAACAAAACTCGAATTCAGTATGTTTTGTTTCATGGTGCCTTGTTTGAATTTGAATTAAAACAAAAGTAATTCAATAAGCAGCAGGTGCTACTGGCTAGCACAAGACAAAATATTGTCAAAATGAATGCAATTTACCATGAACAGTCAACAAACTTATGGAAAATCCAAATAGGGGGGAAACTTCGTAAAATCATATATTGATAGCAGATCCATGGAGGAAGACACTTTACTTCAACAGTTTTAAAGAATATTTTCAAATTTATTATTTACGTATGAACAATATATAAATCGAAGAATATAGCTTCAGATGCTGACATCTTTTGAAACTATTACTATGGCTATGGGCCATATGACTACGCATGTGTTTGCATATGAAAGCAACAAAACAGAAACACAACCTGAAGTCTGAAATACTCGAACAGGACCGCATTTTTGTAACTCAAGCTAAAATTCATAAAATTTAGTTAAAGTAAACCTTTTTAAAAAAATAAGAGATGATAAAACTGGCCCCCCAAATGACAAAGTTCTTTGTTATACAAATACCGGATATCTCATCTGAAGTGTAGACGCAAGCTGCTAGCTGCGATCTTTCAAAGAATGGTTATACAGACTAAAGTCAAACGCGTCTGGTGAATCCTCGACAGCTTTTGGATCAACTCGAAGCAGCAATTTCAGGTGTACCATTCGTCGACTGTTCCGGCACTTTAGTTTCTTCTTCTTTTGTTTCTTCTTCTTTAGTCTCGGCAACTTCTTCGTTTCTTTGTTCAACGTTTTTCTCTGCCTTCTTTGGGCTCTTCGGTTTTATATTTCGTTTCCTCGGAGACTTTTCTTCTTCGACAATTTCGGGTAATTTCTTTCCAGTTTTTTGATTCGAAAGCCTTCTACTCGCTCGGCTTGGCGGGGTAGATTCTTTCACTTTTTTGTCCCTTTTTGGAGTTTTTGCGACGGGTTCTCCATCGCTTTTTTTGGGGCGTCCACGACCTCGCTTCTCAACTTGCTTCTTCTCGACGGTGTCATCTCGATCTTCGATTACAGTCTCCTCGTTGTTTTCAGTTTTGTCCGTAGTTTCCGTGGGCTTTTCGACGCTTAATTCCTCTTCGTTTTCAGTTGTAGCATTTTCTCCTTTCTTACCAGGCATTGTTCTGAAAAAGATGAAATATCAACAGCTCACACAAACAAAATGGCGACAAAACCCTCACACTCCAGTAAAATCTCCACCACGCGGTTTCAGCAGTTTTTGTTGTAACCAGGATGTAACTCGCTCCGAACCGGTCTCAACTGGTTCCCGACATTCTTTCCGCGTATTTTCTAATATCGTGATATTGGTTCCATGATTGACAGCAATTAGAACACTTGAGAATGCAATTGCGTTTAGCATTATTTGCGTCAAAAATGTAATCGAAGAGTATTCGGTAGCGTACGGTCCAAGATCGCGAAGCTTGAGGCATTGGCCATTTGTCATTACTGTGTGTGACTTTTGTTTGTTGGCACTCGACCACGCGACCTTTAAAGACTCGACAATCAAAGCCCAGTAAGTATTTTCTTCCAATCACGTTCTCAGTATCAGACGGCAAAGCAAATCCAGACAATGGAAAAGCACACGTGCTTGCTGCGGGGAAACCCGCGCATAACTGCGGGAAAATCCGTGTGGTACTCCGCAAGCTTCTCAAAACAAGCGGCAGCTCAGTAGACACCTCTATGGTGTTTTCAAGCAGTAACGAAATTTTATATTTTAGGGTACAACTACAAACGAAATCGATAAAGCCAAATCCACGATCGATCCAAACAAGATTGTTCGGGGTTTTCCTTTTGTAAGGATGTTCGCTGACCGCAATAATATGTCGGCTCAAACTATGCGCGAGACAGTTTCTCGTTCCCAGGTTCACTCTAGCCTGTATTCTTTCGTCTGTTGTAAACATGTGTTATTGATTCAGCCCCGTAAAAAAAAAATTCCGGCTCCCTTCTCAGCTTGCTGCTTCCCTCTCGTGATCAGTATTTAAAAATAACATTAGCTCCTTTGTTGCCGCATGTCACCTTGGGGTTTGGGAAAAGAAGCGCGAGCGAGAAAAAATGAGTCGGATCGCGAAGGGGGCGGAAGGGGGAATGGGGAGAGGGGGAGGAGAAGGTGAGCCTGCATGGAAAGCCCTCAAACGGCATTTACAAAGTAAAATTCCCATTGATCGAGAAGTGTGAAGTGAGTGGTCCGCGGGTGTTTGTGCGTGACAGCTTCCAGATCGCCTCCCTCCCTCCCCATTCTCCCCTCCGCGCTCCGCGACTCATTTTTTCTCGCTCGCGCTTCTTTTCCCAAACACCCAAAGTGAGTCCACAGTTTCATGAACCCCTCCCGGCTCAAAAATAATGAAATGTTTCGTAACCCCTCCCCACCCCGGGACTTACAACCTGTGAACTTTGAATAGGCCATACGCAAGGTAATATATGTTCTGCGGGAGTAAAACTGACCTCAATCTGCAGAGGGTCGGTGGAACAACGCATGGGGTGTACAGAAAAAATTCTGCAAGTGCTGCTGGTGCGAGCCCCTTTGGAGGTTCCGGGGTATGTATCCCAATGAAAGTTTTGGAACATTACGTTGTTCAGAGCACTATTTATTGCATTTTGAGGGCAATTTTCAGTGATTTTAAACTCTGGAAAACGGCAAATCTGGTATCTACTAGGATTATAGAGTAGTCTCAAGACTACCAGGAATCTGGGAGTAATGGCATATTGGTGTCTGTCAGCACATATTTGTGCAAGTCTATTATGCCCAAGAGGTTTTTAAATATTAAAAATGTTTGTCCAGAATATTGCTAGACATGTACAGACTATTTATTTGCATTTATTTCGACGTGTAAAGTAGGGATTAGAGTAGAGTCTAATGGCGTAAACATCCGGGGGGGAGAGGGGAGGAGGTCTAGGGCATGCTTCTCCCAAGGAAATTTTGAAATAATACATTGCATGGAATGCCATTTCCTACATTCCGCGAGTACTCGAATGTATTTTTTGATAAACGGAAATTGTTTGTCTTATTAAAACTGGTTGTATTTTGCATCCCCCTAAAATACAGCTCATTTGTTTTGTGG